>JAJPUD010012928.1:0-10446 GCA_023553655.1 Myrmecobius fasciatus
TGGTGGAACTGTGAATGGATCCAACCATTCTGGAGAGCAATTTGGAGCTATGCTCAAAAAGTTATCAAACTGTGCATACCCTTTGACCCAGCAGTCTTTCTACTGGGCCTATATCCCAAAGAGATCTTAGAGGAGGGAAAGGGACCCACATGTGCAAGAATGTTTGTGGCAGCCCTTTTTGTATTGGCTAGAAACTGGAAACTGAAGGGATGCCCATCAATTGGAGAGTGGCTGAATAAATTATGGTATATGAATGTTATGGAATATTATTGCTCTGTAAGAAACGACCAGCAGGATGATTTCAGAGAGGCCTGGAGAGACTTGCATGAACTGATGCTGAGTGAAACGAGCAGAACCAGGAGATCATCATGCACAGCAACAACAGTATTACATGATGATCAATTCTGATGGACATGGCTCTCTGCAATAAAGAATTGTCTCAAACCAGTTCCAGTTGTTCACTGAAGAAAACCATGTACGCCCAGAAAGAGGGACATGAAATATGGACCACAACGTAACATTTTCATGATCTCTATTGACATTTGCTTGCATTGTGTTGCCTTTCTCTGATTCTTTTTTTTCTTGTAGATAGGATATTTCTTGCATAACTTCTCAAGCATTTCAACATTATTAACATGTAGTGGACTTCCTGCCATCTAGGGGAGGGGATGGGACTGGGGGTAAAATTTGTATTGGAAAGCTTTGTAAAGATCAAGGTGGGGAACTACCCATACATATGTTATACAAATAAAAAGCTTAAAAGAAAAAAAAAAAGGGCCAGGGAAAGATAGACTAAAAATCACTTGGAAATTAAATAATCTAATTCTAAAGAATGAGTAAGTCAAAACAACAAATCAAAGAAACAATCCATAATTTCATCCAAGAGAATGACAATAATGAGACAACATATCAAAACCTATGGGATGTATCCAAAGCTGTCCTTCGGGGAAATTTTATATCTCAAAATTTCTACATGAATAAAATATAGAACTAGGATACAAATGAATTAGGTATGCAATTAAAAAGGCTAGAAAAAGAACAAATTAAAAACTAGCAATTAAATATCAAACTAGAAATTCTGAAACTCAAAGAAGAGATTAATAAAATGGAAACTATGAAAATATTAAACTAATTAATGAAAAAGATGTTTTTTAAAAGAAAAAACAACAAATTAGATAAACCTTTGGTTAATTTAATTAGAAAAAGGAAAGAAAAAAACAAATTGCCAACATCAAACATAAAAAAGTAAACTTATCACCAAAGGAAAAGAAATTAAATAATTAGGAGCTATTTTGCTCATCAATATGGCAGCAAATCTGACAACGTAATGTAAATGGATAAATAATTGCAAAAATATAAATTGCCCAGATTAGCAGAAAAGGAAATAAGTTACTTAAATGGTCCCATTTTAGAAAAAGAAATTGGACAAGCTAGCAAGGAACTCCCTAAGAAAAATCTCCAGGGCCAGATGGATTTACAAGTGAATTCTACCAAACATTTAAAAGAACAATTAATTCCCATACTATGTAAACTAGAGCCAAGTAGAAAATGAAAATTACAGACCAATCTCCCTAATAAATTTTGCTGCAAAATTTTTAAATAAAATATTTCCAGAGATTACAACAAATTGTCTTCAGGATAATACATTATGACCAAGTGGGATTTATGCCCAAAATGCAGATCTGGTAGAATATCAGAAAAACTATTGACATAATTGACTATATCAATGAAAAAACAAACAGAAATCATATTATAATTTCAATAGATATAGAAAAAGCTTTTGACAAAATACATCACCCATTCCTATTAAAAAACATTAGAGAGCATAAGGATAAATGGAGTTTTCCTTATAATAATAAGCAGTTTCTATCTAAAACCAACAGCAAGCATTATTTATAATGGAGAGAAACTGGATGCATTAGCAATAAGCTCAGGGATGAAACAATGATGCTCATTATCATCACTATTATGCAATATTGTACTAGAAATGCTGGCTTTAGCCAGAAAAAAAATAAATTAAAAGAATTAGACGATGAGGAGATAAAATTATTGCTTTTTCAAATGATATACTTAGAGAATCCTAGAAAAGTATCCAAAAACATACTGAAAACAATTAACAGCTTTAGCAAAATTGTAGGCTATAAAATAAACCCGCCCAAATCATCAGCATATCTTTATATTTCTGACAAAGCCCAGCAGCAAGAGATAAAAGAATGAAAGAAAAGAAAAAAGAAAAAAAATATATTTAACATAACTGTGGGAGAAATAAAATAGTTGGGTTTCTACCTGCCAAGACAAACCCAGGAAATACATGAACACATTTATAAGACACTTCTCACACAAATGAAGTCAGATCAAAACAATTGGAAATATATCAATTGCTCATGGGTAGACTGAGCTAATATAATAAAAATACAATTCTATCTAAATTGGTAAACTTGTTTGATGCCATAACATTCAATTATTTTATTATTTTATAGAACTAGAAAAAAAATAATAAGAGAGTTCATCTGGAAAAAATGAATGTCCAAGAATATAAAGGGAATTAATGATAAAAATACAAAGGATGGTTGCCTATTAGTACCAGACCTAATACTTTATTATAAAGCATTTAAGAAATATAGTGGTGGAACAGTGGAATATGTTAGATATGCAAGACACAATAATCAGTGACTATAGTAATTTAATATTTCATAGCCCCCAACTCTAACTTCTGGGGTAAGAACTCACTATTTCACAAAAACTGGTAGAAAAACTGGAAAACAATGTCATAGATCTGTATATCACATCCCATACCAAAATAAGGTATTTATTTTGTGCACATGATTTGGGCATAAAAGGTCAAACAGTAAGCAAATTTGCAGAGCAAGATTACTTTAGAGATCAGATTTTTGGAGAATGGAGAATTTGTGAGCAAGGAAGTGCTAGAGAACACTAAGAAATGCAAAATAAACAATTTTGATTCTATTACATTAAAAAGATTTTGCATGAACAAAATCAACAGAAACAAGATTAGAAGGAATGTACAAAGCTGGGGGAATATTTTGCAACCATTGTTTCCAATAAAGGTCTCATTTCTAAAATATATAGAAAACTGTCAAATTTGTAAGAATGCAAATCATTCCCCAATTCATAAATTGTCAAATGATATGAACAAACAATTTTCAGATAATGAAATTAAAGCCATCTAAAGTCATATGAAAAAGCTCTAAATCACTATTGTTTAGAAAAATGGAGATTCAAACAACTCTATAGTACCACTTACACCTGTCTGATTTGTTAAGATGATAAGAAAAACATTGGAGGGGATGTGGGAAAACTGGCAAACTATTGCATTGCTGGTGGAGTTGTGAAATGATCCAACCATTCTAGAGAGCAATTTGGAAATATGCCCAAAGAGCAATAAATTGTGCATAACCAGTAATGCCACTGTGGGATCTGTATCCCAAAGAAATCATGAGAGGGAAAAGAATCCACATGTGCAAAAATTTCTGTAGTAGCTCTTTTTGCAGTAGCAAAGAATTGGAAAATGGGAAGAGTCCATCAATTTTGAAATGGCTGAATAAGTTATGATATGTGAAGGTAATGGAATATTATTGTTCGATAAAAAATGATAAAACAAGCTGATTTTAGAAAGCCCTGGAAAGATTTACATGAACTGATGCTGAGTGAAACAAACAGAACCAGGAATACAATGTACATGGTAACTGCAAGATTGAACAACAATCAGTATGAAAGACTTGGTTCTCAGTCTTTCATTGATTCAAGGCAAACCCAATAAACTTTGGATAGAAAACGCCATCTGCATCCAGAAAAAGAACTATGGAGACTGAATATAAATCAACATATTGCTATGATCACTTTTTTCTGTTTTTTTTTTTCTCTCCCATGAATTTTCAGTTTTATTCTGATTTTTCTTTCCTAACATGATTCATAAAGAAATGTATATTATAATAGTTTATATACATATATATGCATATATATATAACCAAAAAATTAATAAAATATATATAACTGCCACTGGGATCCATTTTAATTCCCACTGCTGCTGGGGCTGAAGCTGACACCCATTATATTTGGGATTTACTATACTGCCCAAAGCATAAAGACCAAGCATTGTTTTGATAATACTAGCCTGCACTTTACTATACAGTTAAGGGCATGGAATAAATTGTCACCCATAAACATAAAAATTATACAAATTCAGCAAACAACACTTTCTTCCATTTATCCTCTTTAAGGGACCGCTTTTTAGAGAAGCAAACCACTTTGATCTAATCACACTGTTTCAAAGACACTGTCTTTTGATATGTAGCTAGAAATGCCACCAGAAATAATGCCACTATAAAATATTGAGCTTACATATCAGGATCTCTGATCATCCAGTTTTCTTCTTCCTCTACATTGTCTTTCTTCCACTTTGAACATGACAACATACTGATTCAAGTCTTTTATTGGAAGCCTTTCCCAACTCCTCTTAATCCACCTCCTTGCTGTTATTTCCTATTTTTCTGTAGCTTGCTTTGCATATATTTATTTATGTATCATCTCCTTCTTTGGATTGTAAGCTCTTTGAGGACAGGTATTGTTCTATTTTTGTTTTGTTTTATTTTTTTAAATTTTTATGTGCCTAGCACTGTGCCTGAAACGTATGAATCACTTAGTAAATACAGATCCATTAATTCAATCTTGCCAATGAAGAGCAAGTTTTACAGGCCAATGGTGATTCAATCTGGTTTCCTGTTTAAAGTTCAGGAGAATTGAATCACATGAAATAAAAGAAATTAAAAAAAGATTCCTTTTTATCATAATAAAGAAAGGATATTCAATAATGATGCATTGGTTCATTTGAGTGCAGCTTCCCTATTTTAAATATGATGTCTGTCAGAAGCATAAATCAAGCTGAAGAGAAAAGCCTTTGACTTCTTTTGTGATAGATTTTTAGTTGGCCAACAGGATGCTGTATCAGTGCTTAAAACTTTAATCTCTTGATTCACTTAAAGCTCTAAAAAATTTTTAATACCATTTGGGGGAAAAAGCCCTAATGCACATTGTGTAGAATAATTATTACTGTTAGAAGAAGCATATGTTAAGATATTTTGCAGAACCTTTTCAAGTTCCTCATAGAGTTTCTGTACATATTCCACACAGTTCATCAGTATGTGAACTGGAATCAAAACTACAAGTTTGGTATTGTTTTACTTTTGATTATAAGTATATGAGATACTGCAAATAAAAACCACATAAATGTCCCACAAAAATTATTTTTGCTTTTGGGCCTTCAATGAACCAAGATGTTAATCCCTTTTATTTGCTCCCTCGAATACCCTCATTTAGAATATAGAGAAAGAAGATGATAAAGAGGAAAATACCTGAGGGACAAATAGGCATTATAGATGGGGGGGGGGGAGAAAAGATAGTTTTATAAGTGTAGCCTCTTTTGAGGTATGTAATGAATGAGCCTTTCCTACACCCCCTTAAGAGAAAGTGCAAATATATTACTGCTTCCTTTCTATCATGAAGGCAGTTTAATTGCCTACTTCGACAGAATATTTAGAAATCTCAAAAAGAAAAATTATCAAGTCCAGTGTTTCCTCTTTATTCTCTCTCCCTCAATTCAGTAAATTCTTGAGGATCTGGGTGAAATAAGTTTGGTAGTCAGACAGTGAGTGAGGCTTAAAGCAAAAAAAAAAAAAAAGTCAAGTTGGGTTGATTAAAGAAAAAAAAAAGAATCCAATGTATGTGTATGTGGGGGAAGTGTAGGTGTGGGAGAGGATGGAGTTGGGAGGGAGGTAATGCTTTGGAGTATCATATGCTCCAGAAAGGAAAGAAAATAATGATAGAGTAAAAAGTAATTGTTTATGGCCATTATGAGGAAATAGGCAATTTTGAATTAAGAAGTGTCAACAAGTAGTCCTTTGGGAAACTGCTTTGATAAACAGAAAATAATTATTTCTATTAACAAATTAATTCTGTGTAAATAATATTTTTTCCTCTAAAATACATTAAATAATTCATTGAGGATGAAAGGACTCAAGTGACTATATTTTCTTATTAATTTCACTATAGAAATAAAAGAGATTGCAGAGACAAAGATTATCTACAGATTCTTTGCTAGAAGAATTGTCAAGATAAACTCCAGCAGGAATTAAATATTTGTCCAGAGGAGAGTATTTGTGGAGAATGATACAGAGTTTTATCTTTTATAAGTTCATTTTCACTTGGCAATAAAATATCAAGGTGAAGATAGATATCTGTAGTTAAAGGGTGGATAAAAGTTTGCTCTGTGGGAGAGAGATCAAGAGGATATTTGTACCTTCTGTCTTTCTGAAACATTTTGACAGCTTGTTAATGGTAATTTTTTATCTGGGAAAAATCTGTAAAAATATTTTTAACATTTCCCAAAGATAAACATTCCTGGGGCACATTTTTGGTAATATATGAGTTTTTTTTTTATTACACTACAAATCAAACAAATGAAATTTGATTTCTTATTGGTCCCATTTACCTTTTGCCCTTTCTGTGGTAGAGATTTTACAGTAATATGCTTTAGTCTCCCATTAGGCTTCTTAAAAAACAATGACAGGTTCATAACTCAGCTATAAACTTAATCTTGTAAATATGCAAAAGTGTCTATGGAGGGGCAAGGAAAATATAGTCAATATTTACATACTAATTTATTTTAAATATAGGTCCCAAGACTTTGTAATTTTTGAGTAGGGCTGCAAATATAGACATAAATTATTTGGATATTTTACTTGAAAATATATTATTAGCATAAAACTAATTTCTTGGAATAATAATGAATTGGCTTTTTCTGATTTTCTAAAAAATAAGAAAACTTAAAATTGAATAATAACACAAATATAAAACTTGATTAGCAGTATAAACAATTTTTAAGTGTGTACAATTCACCAACTTTTTAGCTATTTTCTTTAAGTTCCCATCAGAATTTTTTTCTTTTTCTGTGTCATTTCTTCAAATTTTATTTTTGTCTAATCACTTAATTTATTCTTTTTGATTCTGCTTTTCCCCTTCTTTGTGTTATTTTATAAAAGAGCTTATACTTCAGATTGCATTTATCATAGTTTTTTTTTTATCTTGGTGACATTAGATTATTTCATTACATTAATATGTCATAATCTGTTTATTTACCCTCTCATTTTAGAATATTTGCTTTGTATTTTTTTATTTTTAATTAAATAAAAAGGTGTCATAGAAATTCTTGAATTGATACCTTTTTGCTAAGTTTAAGCAACATTTCTTTTCATTTACTCAATAATTACCTTGCTAGCTAATTATTATAGTAACTCTTACTGTGTAAGCAAAATTAATTTCTCATAAAAATAGGACTTTTACAGGCTCCAGGTCAGAAGTAGCACTAGAACTAACCCTTGAAAAAATTGAAGGTTCTCTGAGATACCAGTGAAGAGAGAGCTTATCTTTCTATTTGAATAGCCCAAGGAAAGACTAAGAGATGGGTGATCAAAAGTCCTGGTTTTACAAAGGTATACTAGACAACCTGGCAGGAAAGAATTGTATCCAGAAACATAATATGTAATAATACTAAAAATCTGGGTTGGACCAGAATGTGAAGGACTTTAAATGCCAAACAGATTTTGTATTTTATCCTCAAGTCAGGCAGTTGTGATTTCTGATAAATAAAATGTCACAAAAATCTGAACTTTTGTGCTAGTGATTTTAATTTGGCAACTGGAGGGTAAAAGGTGAATTATAAGAAAAGATATTCTGGGGGCTGGGGACTAGAGACATAATTAAAATGTTATGCCATTGAGAGAAATTATGTGGGCCTAAACTAGTATGATAGCTATGAGAGTATTGATAAGGAGAAACATATGAAAAAGGTTGTACAGATAGAATTAACATGAGTTGGCAACTCATTAAATATGAATAAATAGTAAGATTGAAGGGTTCCTCATCACCTCATTATCTTACTTAAAAAGAAAGATGGGTGTAGTTTCAAAAAGTAAGTTCGTTTGTTTAATAAGAACTGAGAGGGAGGTTAACAATAAATATTATATATGATATCTAGTGTTTGAAGTGTTTGCAATGAATTGTATAGGATGATCATTCAAGACAAAGACCAAGAATGAAGATGTGGGTTTTCACAAAATCTGCATAGAGATAAGATTGAATTTATGAGTATTTGTGAGATCCTTGAGAAACAATATAAAAGAGAAAGGAAGAAGACTCAAGACAAAGTCTTATGTGTAAATAGACACTTAAGTGGGTAAAATATGGATATTGAGTGAGCAATAGAGAATAAGACAAATTACCCTAATGGGTAGAAGGAGAACCACAAGATATGGAGTTTTGTGAACCAACAAAAGTAGATGCCAAACACATCAGAAAGAGCAAGAAAAATGAGTGAAAAAAAAAACAATAGAATTTAGCAATTAAGAGATCATTAGTAATCTTGGAAAGAACAGTTTTAGTTATGTTAAGAGATCAGAAGCCAGATTACAAAGGACTAAATAGTGGGTGAGAGGAGAATAGTTGAAATCAATGTCCCAAAATGTTGCTTTTTCTAAGAGTTTGGTCACGAAAGAAAGAACAAATATAAGAGGATAACTTGCAAAGATGGTAGAGTCAAGTGAAAATTTCTTTTAAGGATGGAGAATACTTGGACATGCTTTAAGGCAGGTACCAGGGAAGGAGTTTACATATGAGGAAGGGAAAAATAATAGTTAGAAAGTTTGGCTTTGTGGAAAGATTGCCAATTCTTTATGAGAGATTGGAGCAAAGAAGCTGAAGGGTAATATCAAGTCATGTTAAAATTTATGTTGTGGGGGAGAAGAGGAACACATAATGAATGTCTCCTTTTTCTGTTAAAGGATGAGGTGAAGACCCCTTTTGAGAGAATAAAGATGAGTTGTTATTAGGACCCCCCCAAAAAAAGAAAAGATTTTTCAATAGTAGCTGTCAAAAAACATTGCCAAAATTGCTGAGTAAAGGCAAGCATTTACTTACATTTTCTTGAATTCCTCTTTAAACAACTTTAAAATAATGCCTCAAAATGACCTGTAATAGCAGAATTTTGCAACAAAATTCCCAACAAAAGGAAAGGATAGAATGATTTTACCTCTCAAAACAATTTGGAAAGTTAACAGAAAAAGTTTATTTGTTTGGGGTGAGACTTGAACTCCACCAGAACAGGTCATGTCCAGGAAGTTGATAGCAAGCTTTCAGAGTGACTGAACTAGTGGCAACAACAGCAATTTCTAGAATTCTCAGATCACAGATCATAAGGAGATTATGGGGCATTGTACCAAAGCTCTGTTGTGTGGTCCATACTCAGTGCTAGATTGTAATTCAACAATGAGGATCAGTAACAAGAATAAAGTTCATGGTCACAGTTCAAGGGTGAAAAAAGGACTTGTTATATGTCATGCAAAACAGGCTAAGAGAAAAATGACTTAGACCAATTCTTGAATCATATCGCATTAGAAAAACTGAGGGATAGCAGAATCCTAGAGCTAACTCTGAAAACAGTGGCACAAAAATTCTGAAGTTTAGATTTTGCCCTATCCATAAATGGAACAAAGTTTACGTTTAACAAAGAAAAAAATTTAAAAATGAGTAAATAAAAATAAAAAAGAATCTAACCATAGAAAGTTATTCAGAAAAAGGCAGTAAAATGAAAGCAGAAACATGTAAAAAGTCTCAAAGAAAAATGTGATTTGGTTTCATGCCCTAGAAGAGCTAAAAATGGATTTAAAAATCAAATAAAGGGAATGGGGAAAATGGAGAATAAATGAATAATGCAAGAAAATTATAAGGAAAAATGTCAGCAATTTGGTTGAGAAGACACACAACAGACATGCACACACACACACACATACAAACACACAAATAATACTTTTAAAAATCAGAATATACCTATAACAAAATGGATAAAAAAATAGAAAAAAAGAATAAAAAAAACAACTAGAAAACAATAAAAAAAACATGAAAAGGAGAACTGGCTAGAAGGAAAAAAAAGGTACAAATATTCACTAAGTAACGTCTTTAAAAGTGGAATTGATCAAATGGGAAAGGAGGTAGACAGGTGTAATAAAGAAAATCATTCCTTAAAAATTAGAATTAAGAAACTAGAACCTAATGATTCAATGAGATTAAAAAATAATCAACAAAATCAAAAGTATTAAAATAAATAGAAAAATGTGAAATGTAAAAACATTGGAAAAACAAATGACTTCTATATATATCAAGGAATATAGCTAAAAAACCTAGAAAAAGAACAAAATAAACACCTCTGATTAAACTACAAACTGTAAATATTAGATAGATAAATAAAAAATATAAATAAATAAATAGTTTTCAGCAATATATCACAAAAGTCACACAAAAATTTGTGAAACTATTTTTTACTGTTTTTCTAAATTGTTAATATAGTATTTGAATTTAATTAAAAATATTTCATAG
>JAJPUD010012928.1:24241-46894 GCA_023553655.1 Myrmecobius fasciatus
TATATATATATATTCCAGCTAAGTATCAGTTTCAAATATGTAATAAATGAATTTAATGTTAACTGTAGAAACTGTGCTGAATTATTGTAAAGATGTTTAGGTAGAGAATAAAAAAAAAGCATGTGATTAAAAAAATAATATTTAAAAGGAATGTCAAAATATTTAATATATTTAATCTATAAAATATTATTAATATTTGCCTGGAACTATATATATATATATTTAAAAATTATCAAAATTGCATTGATAATATTCACATTTATCAATGGCATTTCTCTGTTATACAAATTTATATGTTTTATTTTCCTTAGATTAGAAGAGTAAAAGAGATTGTGCATCTTCCTTGAGAAAACAGATGCCCAGAACAAGAAAATTAGAGTTGTGACTATGTAAATATATTAAAAGTGTTTTGACAGTTTTGAGTGATCATCTTCAGTTGATACCTTATAAAGTTAATCAAAACAAATAAGTAGTTTTATTTGTAGACTAAAATGTACCCACATTTTTCAAATTTAATCACAAGAACTTTTTCCTATATAAAAATATTATGCCATATATTTGTATGTATATCTATGCTTTTATAGATTATATGTGGCTAAAAGTATCAATATGCATACACTTAGGTATTCACAT
The DNA here is from genome assembly GCA_023553655.1 of Myrmecobius fasciatus. NCBI lineage: Eukaryota > Metazoa > Chordata > Mammalia > Dasyuromorphia > Myrmecobiidae > Myrmecobius > Myrmecobius fasciatus. The sequence goes on from JAJPUD010012928.1 coordinate 24,875, forward strand.
CTTATCTTCTATTTATTTTTGAGGTAATGTTGTATCCTCAAGTATAACATATATTCTGAAATTATTTTATTTCTTTCTTTTTATCCTCAGTGCTCAAATTAATTTGCTCATAGACAGTACTTAATAAACGTTTATTGAATCAAATTATGCTTTCAACATCTCTAAAATTTTGTATTTCTGAACATTGAAATAAAAATCCAATTCAAGAAATACCAAGGCATTATTTTTAAAGGACTAAAGAGAAACAAACAGACAAAAACAAACTACCAACAACAACACTTTAGTGTACTCTGAACTCAAGCTCCTAGAGAGAAAATAATTATATTTTCTCTTTTATGCTTCTTGGTTACCTCTGAGTATTGTAGACCTCTTTTTCTAATGCCATCAGCTTGATCTACTATTTAGTTAAATCCCCTACTGTTAGTCACCAGTGAAGAGCACTGCAATTGTAACAGTCATTTAATATCAATTAGCTTTTCCAAAGTGATGTTTACTGAAAAGATTTAATATTAATATTTTATCCTAAGACTAGAGATCACACTATCCTCTCTGTCATCTCAGACCCTGGGGAGAATATGACCACAAACTTAAATATTTGAATCATAACTATGTCTCTACCAAATTTACTTTAAAATATGAAAAATTTCATAAGTATCTATCTATGCTACCCCTGGACTGGGTTGAGCAAGTCAACTTCTAGCAAATCCTAACATGGATTATAGTTCTAGGACCTCTAATGCTCTCTATTCTAACATTTTGAAACTTTGCTCAGGACAAAAGCATAGGTGATAGAAATGGCCACACCTCCATCATTTTTTTTTAGCATTTTCATATACTACAACAAAAGCAACAGCAAGAGATAAAAAAAAAAATTCTCTCCAAAATAAATGTACAAAATACAACATACTTTGCAGTCCATCCACCAAGACACACAGGAACCATATGATCACAACCACAAAAAACCCCTCAGACAAAGACAGATCTAAAAAGTGAAGAAGATTAATATCTCATGAGTAAGCTATGTCAACACAATAAAAATGAGAAAACCACCTAAACCAATCCATCCCTTCAATTCCATATCAACAAAAATATCAAAGAATTACCCTTTAGATCAAAAAGTATCATTTTTGATGAAGAAATCAAAAACACATATAATCATGTGAAAAAAACGCTCCAAATCATTATTAGAGAAATGTAAATTAAAACAATCCTAAGATATCATACTTCATCTATCATACTTGCCAAAACAATAGAAGGTGGAAATGACAAATGTTGGAAAGGATGTAGAAAAATTTGTTGGAATTGTGAATTGCTCTAACCACACTGCAGAACAATGTGGAACTACTTCCAAAGAGCTACACAAACATAGCTATCCGCTGAGAAGGCAATGCTACCATTTGGTCTGTTTTCCAAGATGATTACGGGGAAAAGAAAAGAACTTATGTGTTCTAAAATATTTATAGCAGTTCTGTAGTGGGCAAAGAGCTGGAATTGAAAGTAAGCCTATCAATTTGGGAATGGCTAAACAATTCATGTCACATGATTGTGTTAACATACTACTGTGCTGGGAAAATGCAAACAAACAAAATAACATGTACAACAACAACAATAATGCTTGAAGTACAAGTTATTTAGAACACTATAAATACTTAAATCAACTATAAAGGTCCTATGAAAATGTTATCTATCTCCAGATAAAGAACTAAAAAAATAGAAGTACATATAATAGTAATTTTATATGTATTTATAAATCTGTGTCAAATGATGGCCTTACCTAATGCAGGATGGGGAAGAAGGAGAGAGGCAGTTCAAAAATTAAAATGCAACAAAATAGATTAATTTAATTTTAAAATACACTCAGCACAAAAGGAGTAATTTATGTAATCAGGAAAAAAACACCAAAATTTATGTAGAATAACAAAAGTTCAAAAATATGAAGAGAATCAATGAAAATAATGTTGGGGAAAGGGAACCTACAAAGTAGTAACCATCAAAAGAATTTGGTATTGGAAAACAAACAGAGCAGATGATCATAAATTCAATTTAAAAGTAGGCACCCAAGAATATATAAAATAGTACCAAGAGTGGTCTAGTTGATAACATCCAACAACATAGAACCTGAGCCTAACAAAAATCTGAAATCAAGGAAAAAGTTGGAAGAAGGATCTAACAAAAAAAAATAGCCTCAGCCTTAAGAGTTAATGATTATATGGACATTCAGGACAAAGATAATGCCAAATGTTAAGAGATTCAAAAATCCATTGAGCAGAAGAATTCCTTTAAAAGCAAAATCAGCCAAATTGGGGGAAAAAAGATTTACAAGAGTCTATAAAAGAAAAGAACTCCTGAAAAGTAGAATTAGAAAAATGGAAAATAAGGTACAAAAGCTCACTGAAGAAAATAATTCTTAGAAAATTAGAAGGGCGTAAATTGAAGCTAAACACTCCAAGTGACATTAAGTACAATAAAACAAAATCAAAAGTAAGAAAATATATAATAAAAGATGAAATATCTTATCAGAAAAATAGCTGACCTTTAAAGTAGATTGAGAAGAGATCATTTAAGAATTACTGGATTACCTGAAGCTACAATCAAATAAGTAGTAGACATAATATTTTAAAAAATTATCAAGAAAAATTGCCCTGATTTCCTATAATAAGATGATAAAATAGAAAATTTAAAAACCATTCATTGCCTCTGGAAAATGGTCTCAAAATTAAAATCACAGGAATACGATAGCCAAATTATAGAATTCTCAGCTCTAGGAGAAAATATTGCAAGAAGCCAGAAAAAAACAATTCAAATAGCATGGAGCCACAGTCAGGATAATACAATAATACAACTTCTACATTAAATGATAGGAGACTCTAACATCTGGAGGATAAAGAAATTAAGATTATAATGAAGAATGAGCTATCCAGCAAAACTGATTTTAATACTTATGGGTAGATGTGTGGGGGGAGATGTCTTTTTTGGGGGGGGGACAGAAGATCTTCAAGCAATCTTGATGAAAATACCAGAGCTAAATAGAAAATTTAACTTTCAGATACATGATTCAAGAGAAACATAAAGATACACAGAAAGGACATAAAAAAAGGGATTCAAGAACATTAAAATGTTTACATTCCTATATGGGAAGAGGATATGTATAACTTTTACATTATTAAGGAAACTAGAAGAATGATCCATACAAAGAGTGTGCAGGTATGATTTGACAATGTTAGGATAATATCCAAAAAATTAAATTGAGGATTGAGAAAGAAAGGGAAGAAGGAGAAGGAAGAGGATGCATGGGATAAATTATCTCACATAAAAGAGGCATGAAAGAGTTTTTTCCAATGGAGAAAATATGTGGGGTGATGCAAAACATTTAACCCTTACACTCATCAGAACTGGTTCAAATATGGAATAATATACACACTCAGATATAGAAATTTCTTTCATTTTAAAATTAAATAGAAGGAGAGCAATAAAAGAAGATAGATTTGACGACCACGGGAGGTCTTGGTCAGAAAAAAACAAAAACAAAAACAAAAAAAACATTTTTGAAGATGGGGAAGGTGTAAGGTGAGAAAAAGAATAAAAAAGGGAAAAATAAGATGGAGGAAATAAACAGTTAAAATCAATATGTATAAGCCAACATCTCACACAGTATACCAATATAAGATCAAAATGAATTCATTATTTGGACATAAAAGGTGATAGTGTAAGTAAATTGGGGGAGGCATGAAATAGTTTATCTGTCAGATCTATGGATAAAGGAAGAATGTATGATTAAAGAAGAAATAAAGAACATTGCCTTCAAGATTAGAAGGAAAGCAGAAAATGGGGGTGGGAGGATTTTAAAATCAAATTTCTTTAATAAAGGGTTTATTTCTCAAATATATAGAAAATTTTAATTAATTTTTATTAATTAATTATTATTTATAATTATTATATAATTATATATTATACATAATATATAATTATATATTATGTATAATATATAATTATAAATATATAATTATATATTATAAATAATATATAATCATAAATATATACTTATATATTAATAAATATATATTATAATAATTACTAATTAAATTTATAAGAATAGAGAAGTCTTTTCTCAATTAAAAATGGTCAAATGATACGAATAGACTATTTTCAGAATACAATGCTATTTACAATCAAATTAAAAGTTACTGTATATCAATTTTGACTGGCAAAATGCAAATTAAAACTACTCTGCTGTATCACCTTGCACATATAAGATTGTCTAATATGACATAAAAGGAAAATGACAAAGGTTGCAGGAGATGTGGGAAAATTGGGCCACTAATGCATTGTTGGTGCAATTGTGAACTGATTAAACCATACTGAAGAGCAACTTAGAACTATGAAAAATGGTTATAAAAGTGTGCTTAACCATTGACTCAACAATATCACTGCTAGGTCTCTATCCCAAAGAAATAAAAGAAAATGGGAAAAGAACCTATATGTACAAAAATATTTAGAGCAGTTCTCTCTCTCTCTCTCTCTCTCTCTCTCTCTCTCTCTCTCTCTCTCTTTCTGTGTGTGTGTGTGTGTGTGTGTGTGTGTGTGTGTGTGTGTGTGGACAAAGAACTGGAAATTGAGAGGATATCCATGAGTTGGGGAATGACTGAACAAGCTGTAACATGTGAGTGTGGTAAAATAATGTAGTACTTTAAGAAGCAATGAGCAGGATGATTACAAAAAATACTAAGGTTTATATGAACTGATGAAAAGTGAAGTGAGCATAACCAATAGAATATTATATATAGTAATAGCAATATTGTGCAATGATCAACTGAGAATAATTTAAAAAGGACTGATGGAGTCTGAATACAGATTAGAACATACTTTAAAAAAATTACACCAAATCAAACCCAACCCAACCCAACCAAACAACTTTATTTTTCATGTTTTTTTTTTTCATTTTTGGCCTGTATTTTCTTTCCTAACATGACTAATATAGAAATATGTTTTACATGACTACACATGTATAACCAGTTCTAACTTTAATAAGCTGACCTTGATTTGCTAGACATATTTCTCTCAGACCTGCTATTTGTATTTAATATTTGTGGAATTTTCTTATAACAAAAGCTGTTCATCTTTCTACTGAATTTCATATTGTCCATCAGTATGTGCACATTCCATGTGCCAAAGGTGAATGAAATCATTTTCACAAAAAATTTTGTATTTTTTTTGCTTCAACCACAAGTTAGAATCCTCTTTTTCTATGTTAGGCAGATCAGGCTAAAATAGAAGAGATAGATAATTTTTAAGGTATCTTTTTTAGCCTTTTCGTCATGCCAGGAGATAAGCAGGGTGGTGTTTTTAAAAGTCTGCTTAGATATGAGCAGGATGCCACTGAATCTTACTGCTGCTTCTGTCTAGTGATAAGATAATTCTAGAAGACCCTGTGCTCCAGGATGCCTGTGTGCAGGATTGTGACTATCACTCCCTGTAAATCCACACCTATTGTTTCATTATTTGCTCAACACCATAAAACTTTAAGTAAGAATTAAATAATACAATAATGAAATAGTGAATAGTAAAATATAAAATCAGATTAGTGATACCTTTTGAATTCTACAAAAGTGGATTTAAGTGAAGTGGAATTTTGGGAAATCTTTATCTTCATTCTCTTCCCATGGACTCAAAATGACTCAGAATTCAATGAATGACCTTAACATCTTTGATGCATATCAAGCTCTAAATGCTACATCACCATCTCCATGGCCTCTTGGAACAAATTATTCACATCTGCATATTCCTCAGGGGAATTCTTCACTTGTTTGTGGCAGACCAACCTTAACTCACCAACAGTTTTGAGCCTGTTGGTGATATTCAATATGAATAGAATCACTATGCATGATACATCTTCTTGGAGTCATAGGTGAAAAAATGAGTGTTTATTGCACACCAAAGGTGGAAAACAGAACTGAAAAAAGGCCTCAGCAGTCCTCATATGAAAGGTACTAGTTTTTCCTGAACACTCTGTACACGTCTCCTGAAAAATATTACCCTCAACAAAAAACAATGCATTATATTTCAAGATAACAAAAAAGAAAACTTCCCAGATCTCTCAGAATCAGAAGACAGTAAAAATATAAAGAATTATTCCATTCTCTGAAGGAAATCTACACATACACACATACACACACACAAAAAAAAAAAAACATATAGCATCATTACAGCCAAAATCTAAACCTTTCAGAAAAAAGATATAATACTTCAAGAAGCCAACATGCAGGGGGAAAAATAAAGAAATAATTTATCAATGTATTAAGGACCTATAGTATGGATCAGAAAATATAGCAGTTATATCATATATATATATATCAATATAATGATATATTATATTATTATAAACTATGATACACTTCTCTAATCAACTAATTTTTTTCTGTGTTCCCCAACCAAAACACTCCCCCACAGTCCCCCAAAAACTAATTTTATAAGCAGAAATCATAATTAAATCCCATTACTGTTCCCTGATAAATCTATTAACATATTTCCCTTCTCTCAAACTCACTATTATTTTGAATAACTTTCTGAATCAGTGTCTCTTTCCAGTCACCACTCCTTTTATGAATTTTTCTCCCCCATTAACATGCTAGCTCCTAGAGAATAGAAACTGTCTATGCCTCTGAGTGTGTGTGTAAACATATACATACACACACACACACACATATATATATATATGAAAAATAAAACCTTAGAATGAATATGACATTGATAACTCAAATTGATTATATCACATATATACAATGGAAAACATTGTAACAAAATTATGAAGAATTTTAATTATCTCTTCTCATTCTTCTGCAAAGAAAGGAAATCATCAAAAGAAAAGGGAGGAATCATATATAACAGATGTTTGTAAAATTTAAGGTGACATGCTCCAGTGAAAGCTATAAATTCAGCTCTGGTCTGAAAGGGGTTTTGCTTCTGGAACTACAAAGGGGAAGACTTGCTACAAAGGATAAAATGAAGATTATGTAAAAGAGAGTCTTTTTTGAAGATTTCCCTGGGTTTTTTGGACAAGAAAATCACCAGAAGGTTATCATAGAAAACTGTATGTAGCACTCCTATGTCAAGGAAGGGAAGGAGAATTAGTTGGATTTAGATCATTGCAGCATTGTAGAGAGGAAGATTAGTTAATAAGTCCTATTCTTAAATGCACCTTTAAGAGGGAAGATATAGCTTGTGATATATGTTAAATGGGTTCATTGCCCAGGGTAATGTTACTAGATTTCTTTTCTATGAGGGCAGCAATTATTAACATCTTTAATCAGAGATACAGGCCTGCTGTTTTTGGAGGCTTCTGTTAGAAGAAATATATGACAGGATGGTTAAGTGGTCTAAAGGTTTAGCATAGGACTATAGCTTCTATTTCTGCTTTTTTTGTGACAAAGCACATAGAATGGTTTGGAGAAATCTGACCATGTAGAACAAGGTACAAGGCCAGGATACACTTTAAAGTTGAGAAAACAGTTTCTTCTATTTCAACGTCTTGAACTAGATAGGGGTGCAGGCTTTATACTAGAACCAATAGAAAAAGGAGAGTGTTAGGTTTGCAAAATTCGAAATCTACTTAGGGTAATATATAGTGACTCCCAAGAATCTCCTCACTCAATATTTGAAAGTAGCTTGAGGAAAGGTGAAGTGTTTGTTACCTAGTCGTTTGGCACATAGAATTCTCTATGTAAATTTGCATTATACAAATTCTACTTTATGTAAAACATTCTGAACAAAACTCCCATTTAAAAATAGATTAATTTTATAATTCTATGCTTTCTCTTTCCCTTACACTGCTCTGTTACCTCCCACCACCCCTATATCCCCCCAAAACAAAACAAAACCAAAAACAAAAAGACTCCTTTCAGTGAAATCAGAAGAATAGATGTATAAAAATATTCTATCACAAAGCTTATATATATCTGGAGCTTGTTTTAAGACCTCTTTTAAGCTGTAAGAAAAGACCTTTTTTCCCCACTCTGTCTACCCTCCTCCTTGTCTGGCCTAGTGTTTCTGTCTTCTGTCTGTCTGTGTTCAAGTATAGTGTATCTCTCCTTGTTATGGGAGCCACATGCTAGCGGCTGCTGGGTGTTATGGGATCCACCTGCTAATGGCTGCTGGGAATCTAATTCTGATCAGCACAATAGATCTCTTCATCTTAGAGGATGATAATGATACAAGTAGACTGAGAGGCAGTTGCATTCTCTGACTTCTCTCCTCTTCTCTCTTGCCTCCGATTTATTTCATTACCAATTCACAAGCAACATTTACTTCAGTAAAAGCTGATTTGCAATTCCTTCAGGGGTGTTATGATTCACAGCTGTAGGGGCTTTGGAGAACTGACCCACTCCTTCACACTTAGGCATGGTACTTAACTCCCTAGCCCTCCTGTCCCCTCATGCTCTCTTGTATGCATCTGTGCCTAATACCTACATGTTTGCTCCCCTCTTGTTCTTTCCTTGGATTCCAACAAGATCCCCACGTGGTCTTGAACCATGAGCAAGCTCCTTCCCTCCACTGGCCTTTCCTGTCTCTCTCTCTTCATTCCTAAAATCCAGGGGCAAATCACATTATGTAAAAATCATTTTGTGTAGAGGTCTATAAAACAGTCCAATTACACAAAACAATAACTGTATTTTGGGAGTTTTCATGCCTAAACAAAAAACTCTCTATTGAATCTTTTGCAGTTTAAATTTAGAAGCTTTATGGTCCCTTTCATCATGGGAGGTAAAGAATTAGAGTCCTTCAGACAAGATTCCTTGGCTGTGCTTTAAAGCATCAATATATTGAACAAAGTTTGATTAGCAGGGAAGGATAATAGAGTTTAGAGTTTCTTTGAGAACCAGGAAAATCATAAAGAAGAATCACCAGTCCTGGAAAATGTTCCATGTTAGCTTCCTCCAGAGAAATGTAAAAGAAAAAAGAATTTGAAGCCAAGGTACAGGAAATAGAGAAAAAAGGCTAAACATTAAATCCACAGCATTAAATCATTTGGCAGTGGTAGGAACTACAGGATATGAAAAGCATTAATAATTTGTAAGTCTTACATGAAACTAGGTAATATAATGGATATAGTACCACGCTTAGAGTCAGGAAGACCTGAATTCAAATCTGGCCTCAGACATCAATTAGTTGTATTACCCTGGGGATTTTCTCTAATCTTGTTTGCTTCCATTTCTTTGTCTACAAAATGAACTGGAGAAGGAAATGCAAAATCATTCTAGTTTCTCTTCCAAGAAAAACCCAAATGGGGTCATGAAGATTCAAACACAACTCAACAAAACCGTAGAAGAGGTTATTCTCAAAATCAGACTTACCCTCTTTATTGAAATATAATATGGAGATATTACACAGAGAAGAGGGATAAATTAGTATACCTTGCTCAAGGAGGAAGTGGGTGATAGTTGCTATTTCCTACCTAGTTGCTCAGTAAATGGGCACTGTGCAACTGAACAAAGTGGGTTATTAACTATCTTTTGAGTCTGCACTGTTCAGGAATATTAATTTAGACTAAATCTAAGGTACAAAAACATTTGGCTGTTAGTTTACATGATATTTTACCCAAAAGCTTACATGGGGTACAGTTGTCAGAAGGATTGGTTTAGATATCAGAAGAGACAAAATAAGGTTCTCTCTCTATTACTGGGGAGAGGTTCTCCTCTGTTTTTTATGGTTGACTAGGTTGCTCTATGTCTATAAGCACATTCAGTTCCTAGTCCTTAACCATTAATCTTAACCAGCAACCATTAGCTCTGGAATAGAGGTGGAGCCCTGTTGGCCTACCATAATACAATTAAAAATCCTCCTAGGGTGCTCATGCTAGGAACATCTCCCCTTTTGGATGTCTCCAAAGTAATGCACAGTTTGCCTACCTTTTTCTAATGTTTTTCTTTTTCCTTTTTTTTTTTTCTTTTTTCTGAGGCAATTGAGGTCAAGTGACTTGCCCAGGGTCACACAGCTAGCGAATATTAAGTGTCTGAGACCAGATTTGAACTCAGGTCCTCCTGACTTCAGGACTGGTGCTCTATGCCCTGTGCTACCTAGCTGCCCCTCTAATGTCTTTCAATAGAAACTTTTATGCATATTTGCAATGAAGCTTTTAAGTCAGGATGTAATAATGCTGATTAAGGTTTTGCAACTTATTTCCCTGCAGTGATAGTACTAAAATCTTAAGTTTCTTTCAAATTTCAATTTCATCTTGGAAGTTCTCCCTCCATTGAGTTTTCCCAATATTGAATGATTGCTCCTAAATGGTCCATAGAGATCACTCCTCTCTTGAATGCTTAATTTTTATTCAAATCTCAGAGGGAAGATTATTTAAGAAGGTGGAAACCAAAAGGCTCTCTCATATTCAGGGAAATTGGGGTATGTCTACATTTGTCTTGGTTAAGATTGTGGATTTTAGTTTATTTGGCTAAATTTGGGTGGATAGGCCTCTCAAATGGCAAGCAGGAATACCTGAATATTTATATCTAATTTAAATCTGCTCATTCTAGTTTTGAGGAAGGCCATTTATTTCCTCAATGAATTGGAGTCTCCCCTGGAGGTCTTTTTATTTGGTATATGAAGATTGAAAACTCATGCAAGAAGAGAATTTCTAGAGTGAGTAGTCTCACTAGGTTCTTATAGGTGGGGTTATGAATAGCAATAATTTGATTAATTTCTTCCCTGAATTTAATATAATTCACAGAGAGTGAGGGAGACCTTTTCTTGTAGTTAACAATTTCCATGAGACATGAATTTACTGTGATTCTCCTTCTTGGCACTTGTGTACATATGCATTTAGTAGAGGGTGGAAAGTTATGTAAAGTATTTCTTTGTATATTGTGAACTGTTTTTCTATGCAGTGTTACAAGTCTCATGCTGTAGGACTATTGTGGTGGCAGTAATATTAATCATACTAAACCCTTGTTTGGCCTCAATTCTTATTACAAAAAATTGTGCCCCTAAATGTCAATGAAAAACATTGTCTATAATGTTTGGGTTTGAGAAGATAGTAGACATATCTTAGAAGTAAAAGGTTAAGTAAGTGAGTTGGATAGAGATGGAGTAGCATAGGAAGAAGGAAGAGTAATGTATAAGGAGGAGGTGAGGTTAGTAGAAATCTGACTAGAATAGAGGTTGGGAATAGGTTCCAGAGATCTAAAAGGATTTTTGGTGGCAAAGGATGAGAAGTACACTGTGCTATTAAATAAGAAAGACCTGGATTTGAACTTTGAATTTTCTTCCATAGCTGCCTATAGGGCTTTATTGGAGGATCAGAGCTCTAGGAATGTATCGATGTATCCACAAGTTTGGCAGCTGTGGGAGTAGTCAGAAAGACTTAATAGGGCCTCTTAAAAACAGTAATTGATTGATCAGTACAAGGCAAGTTTTCAGATAATACATATTAATTGCTTGATATGTACAGCTGTGAGAAAACTTGCATCAACCTATGGATCTGAATGTAGAGATGGTACAGGTTACTAATTATGCAGGACTAGGTTTAAATAAAGCAATCATTTTCCATACAATATATATTTACATTAATCAGATAAAAATCAGACAAGTTAGAGGGCTCACAATGGATTAATTTGGAGAAGAGAGATACATATGTCACCAAAGTGACAAAGAAAACAAACAATATCTTGCAATAAAAGACTAAAGTGATACAATAGTTATCTCCAATATTAATTAGCATCAAGTCTCTTTGTATCCTAGTATCCCATTATAAATATTTATATAACTAGCACATTTTGAGTCCCAGATATTTCCCATAATTATCTGGTCCCTAAATATCTTTTACTTAATATAATTTAGTTTAATCACAAATTTGCCATTCCAAACTTCAAACAAAAAATTTCAGTTTATATATCATATGGTGTTTTTATCTTTATCTAAATCCTGTGCTTAATGTAAAACTATTTTAAAAATTTATGAGTTCAACTATAATATCAACCCTTCTATCTTTTAAAATTATCAGACAGATAGACACTTTAATAATGGAGAAATAATTTCACTTTCTTTCCTATTATCAATAAAATTTGTGTACACAGAAATCATTAATGAATCCTTAACCTAATGAAACTCTTTAGCTCAAAATAGATTGGAAGAACTTCAAGAAAACTTGGTGTCACTGGAGTGAAAGGGGTGTTCAGTCCAGTTCAAACAATGCTCAGGGATACAGGTGATGAACTGTGACTCATGATTTTGGCTCAGTAGCAGAACAAGCCAATGGGATAGCATTCAGTTCCAACTCAGAAAGCAAATTGCCAGCCTGGGAAATCAGGCTTTTCCTGGAGATAGCAGGTAGAACTAAACCCTTTTGTAAGCAAGACATCAAACACAAAATGAACTCTATGCTCAAAGCCAAGGCTCAGAGCTGCATTGGAAGCTTGAGACAGTATCCACTGTACCCCAGGAGCAGAGCTCAACCTCAAAAGTCACAAAGTAGGATAAAAGAAAGAAAGAACATGAACAAGAAACATAAGAGAACCTTAACCAAAGAAAGCTACTATTGTGACAGAAAAGACCAAAACACCAAATCAGAAGAAGACAAAATGCCCACATGGGAAATCTCAAAGTGTGATATGAATTGGTCTAAAGCCCAAAGAGGAGTCCTGAAAGCACTCATAAAATATTTTAAAAGATAAATAAGAAAAGTAGAAGAAAAACTGGAAAAAAAAAACAAAAAGTATGCAAGAGAAAGTCGACAACTTGAAAAAGGAAGGACAAAAATTCAGTAAAGAAAAAAAATTTCTTGGCCAAATGAAAAAAAAAAATCCACTTGGAGCTGTTATACAGCACAGTGCACTGAGTACTTCCCTGAAGTCAGAGGGCCCTGAGTTCAAATTCGGCCTCAGATATTTAATACTTTCTAGCTCTGTGATCCTGGGCAAGTCACTTAACCCCAATTGCTTCAGAAAAAAAATCCACTGAAGAAATCAATTCCTTAAAAAAGAAAACAATTGGTCAAATGCAAAAAATAAAATCCACTGAAGAAAACAACACATTGAAATGTAGAATTAATCAAATGGCAAAAAGAGATACAAAAGCTAACAGAAGAAAATCATAAATTAAAAGTAGAACTGGGCAAAAGGAAGCTAATGACTCTATGAGACATGAAGAATCAATCAACAAACTAAAAAGAATGAAAAAATGGAAGAAAATGTAAAATACCTCATTGGAAAAACAGCTAACCTAGAAAATAGGTCCAGAAGAGACAATTTTAAAATTATTGGTCTACCTGAAGGCCACAACCAAAACAAGGAGCCTATATAGTATTCTTCAAGAGATCATCAAGAAAATTTCCATGACATACTAGAACCAGAAAGCAAAATAATCAATGAAAATTCATTCATCTGAATGGATGCCCATCAGTTGGAGAATGGCTCAATAAATTATGGTACATGAATGTTATGGAATATTATTGCTCTGTAGGAAACGACCAGCAGGATGATTTCAGAGAGGCCTGGAGAGACTTGCATGAACTGATGCTGAGTGAAATGAGCAGAACCATGAGATCATTATACACGGCAACATCAATATTACATGATGATCAATTCTGATGGCCATGGCTCTCTGCAACAAAGAATTGTCTCAAAGCAGTTCCAATTGTTCACTGAAGAAAACCATATACATCCAGAGAGAGGGATATGAAATGTGGCCCACAACATTTTCATGCTGTTTATTGATGTTTGCTTGCATTGTGTTTCCTTTCTCATATTTCTTTTTCTTGTAGATATGATTGTTCTTGCATAATAAGATGTGTGGAAATATGTATACATATATTCTATTTGTTAAGCATTTTAACATAATTAACATGTAGTGGATTTCCTGCAATCTAGAGGAGGGGTGGGGACTAGGGGGAAAAATTTGTAACAAAGCTTTGTAAGGGTTAATGTTGAAGAATTACACACATATATGTTTTGCAAATAAAAAGCGTTACTACATAAAATAAATAAATTTCTCATGTGGATGGAAAAAAAGAAAGAATCCATTCATAACCTCCAGAAAGAAATCCCACAAGGAAAACCCCAAAAAACATTGTTGCAATATTCCAGAACTATAATCTCTCTTTTTTTATTATTAAAGCTTTTTATTTGCATAACATATGTATGGGTAGTTCCCCAGCATTGATCTATACAAAGCTTTCAATTACACATTTTATCCCCAGTCCTCTCCCCTCCCCTAGATGGCAAGAAGTCCACTACATGTTAATAACGTTGAAATACTTGACAAGTTGTGCAAGAAAAATCCTATCTACAAGAAAATAAAGAAAACCAGAGAAAGGCAACACAATGCAAGCAAACATCAATAGAGATCATGAAAATGTTACGTTGTGGTCCATATTATATATCGCTGGGTGTATATGGTTTTCTTCAGTGAACAATTGGAACTGGTTTGAGACAAATTCTTTGTTGCAGAGAGCCATGTCCATCAGAATTGATCATCATGTAATATTATTATTGCTGTGTATAATGATCTCCTGGTTCTGCTCGTATCACTCAGCATCAGTTCATGCAAGTCTCTCCAGGCCTCTCTGAAATCGTCCTGCTGGTTGTTTCTTACACAGCAATAATATTCCATAACATTCATATACCATAATTTATTCAGTGATTCTCCAATTGATGGGCATCCCTTCAGTTTCCAGTTTCTAGCCACTACAAAAAGGGCTGCCACAAACATTTTTGCACAGGTGGGTCCCTTTCCCTCCTCTAAGATCTCTTTGGGATATAGGCCCAGTAGAAACACTGCTGGGTCAAAGGGTATGCACAGTTTGACACCTTTTTGAGCATAGCTCCAAATTGCTCTCCAGCATGGTTGGATCTGTTCACAGTTCCACCAACAATGTATTAGTGTCCGAGTTTTCCCACATCCCCTCCAACATTCATCGTTATCTTTTCCTGCCATTTTAGCCAATCTGACAGGTGTGTAGTAGTACCTCAGAGTTGTCTTAATTTGCATTTCTCTGATCAATAGTGATTTGGAGCAACTTTTCATATGACTAGAGATGGTTTTAATTTCATCATCTGAAAATTGTCTGTTCATATCCCTTGACCACTCATCTATTGAAGAATGGCTTGAATTCTTATATATATATGACATAATTCTCTATATATTTTAGAAATGAGGCTTTATCAGAACCATTAAATGTAAAGATGATTTCCCAGATGGATGCTTCCCTACGAATCTTGTCTGCATTCGTTTTCTTTGTACAGAAACTTTTTAACTTAATATAATCAAAATTATCCATCTGGTGTTCAATTAGGAGATCCAGATCTTCTTTGGACATAAATTTATTCCATCTCCACAGGTCTGAGAGGTAAACTACATTACGTTCTTCTAACTTGCTTACAAAATCACTCTTTATATCTAGATCTTGAACCCATTTAGATCTTATCTTGGTATGTGGTGTTAGGTGTGGGTCAAGCCCTAATTTCTTCCTCACTAGTTTCCAATTTTCCAAGCAGTTTTGGCCGAATAATGAGTACTTATCCCAAAAGCTGGGGTCTTTGGGTTCACCAAACACTAAGTTGTTAATGTTATTGCTTAGATTGTCCTGATAACCTATCTGGTGCCACTGATCGACTGCTCTATTTCTTAGCCAGTACCAAATGGTTTTGATGACCGCTGCTTTATAATATAGTTTTAGATCTGGTACATCAAGGACACCTTCATCTGCCTTTTTTTTTCATTAATCCCCTTGAAATCCTTGACCTTTTGTTCTTCCAAATGAACTTTGCTACTATTTTTCTAGATCTGTAAAATAATTTCTTGGGAGTTTGTTTGGTATGGCATTAAATAAGTAGATTAGTTTGGGTAGTATTGTCATGTTTATTATGTTCGCTCTGCCTACCCATGAGCGCTTAATATTTTTCCAATTGATTAGGTCTGATTTTATTTGTGTAGAAAGTGTTTTGTAGTTTAGTTCGTATAGTTCCTGACTTTTCCTTGGCAGATAGATTCCCAAATATTTTATCCTATCATCTGTTATTTGGGATGGAATTTCTTTTTGTATCTCTTGCTGCTGAACTTTGTTGGTAATATATAAAAATGCTGATGATTTATGTGGATTAATTTTGAATCCTACAACTTTGCTAAAGTTGTGAATTGTTTCTAGTAGTTTTTTAGCTGAGTTTCTAGGGTTCTCTAAGTATACCATCATGTCATCTGCAAAGAGTGATAATTTGGTTTCTTCATTACCTACTCTGATTCCTTTTACCTCTTTTTCTTCTCTTATTGCTCAAGCTAACATTTCTAATACAATATTAAATAGTAATGGTGACAGTGGGCAGCCTTGTTTCACTCCTGATCTTATTGGGAATGGTTTTAGTTTGTCTCCATTACATATGATGCTTGCTGATGGTTTTAAATAGATGCTACTGATCATTTTAAGGAAAAGCTCATTTATTCCTAAACTCTCTAGTGTTTTTAATAGGAAAAGGTGTTGGATTTTATCAAATGCTTTTCCTGCATCTATTGAGATGATCATATGGTTTTTGTTAGTTTGCTTATTAATATAATTAATTATGCTGATAGTTTTCCTAATATTGAACCAGCCCTGCTCCCTGGTATAAATCCTACTTGGTCATAGTGTACTATCCTGGGGATGACTTTCTGTAATCTCACTGCTAATATCTTATTTAAAATTTTTGCATCAATATTCATTAGGGAAATTGGTCTATAGTTTTCTTTCTCTGTTTTTACCCTACCTGGTTTAGCTATCAGCACCATATCTGTCTCATAGAAGGAATTTGGCAATATACCTTCTGTCCCTGTTTTCTCAAATAATTTGTACAGTATTGGAATTAATTGTTCTTTGAATGTTTGGTAGAATTCACATGTAAATCCATCTGGCCCTGGAGAATTTTTCTTAGGGAGTTGGTTAATAGCTTGTTCTATTTCTTTTTCTAATATGGGGCTTTTTAAATAATTTATACCTTCCGAGGGAAGAGCCAGGATGGCGGAGTGAAAAGGTGACTTTCTACCTCTCCTCCGATATTCTCTAAAATCAACAATAAAATAAGCCTCTGAACTGATCTTCAAGTCAACGAACTCAGAAATATTTGGGAACTACTTTCTGGAGAACTTCATATCAGGTTAGTATGACTTGGACAGAGAGATAAATAGACGACTCCTGTGTAGGCCGGAAGTGAGGGTGGGACTCAGCTCAGCTCATCGAGGCAGAAGTTCCAAACTCCAAACTCCAAATTCCAAACACCTGGAGTTTATCTGAGGCCCTCGGGACACTCTGCCCTGATTGGGGGCAGGTGTTCTGGCAGACTTGCATTGTTTAAGGAGTAATTCCGACTTAGTCCTAGCCCCCACCGTCCCAGAACCTTAAGTTAATTCTCTGAATTGCCCCAGGGCAAAGCTTTTCAGCCACCATTTATTTTTTTTCCCTACCTTAAAGAGATATCCACGCTGTCTAACAAAAATGAAGAAGCAAAAGAGAGCTCTCACCATAGACAGCTTTTATCAAGGCAAAGAATCGTTGACCCCAGATGCTGAGGTTCCTTTAGATTAAATACCAGATGAAGGTATTAAAGACCATCACTGGTCACTTTTTCAAAAAGCCTTTCTCAAAGATTGCATAAAGAACCTCAAAAGAGAGCTGGAGGATAAATGGAAAAATAAACTGAAATCAGTGTAAGAAGGATAAAATATCTTGCAAGAAGGATATGATGCCCTGCAAAAGAGATATGAAAAAGACACCAATTTATTGAAAAATAAAATTAGTGAAGTGGAAAAAGAGTGCAATGAACAAATTGGCCAGATACAAAAGGAGCTTAAAAAAGTAACTGAAGTAAACAACACTTTAAAAATAAGAATTGAACAAATGCAAGTGAATGATTCAATAAGACTTCAAGAATCAGTCAAACAAAAACAAAAAAAATGAAAAATTAGAAGAGAATATGAAATATCTCCTAGGAAAAACAACTGACTTGGAAAACAGATCTAGGAGAGACAATCTAAGGATTATTGGACTTCCTGAAATCCATGATGAAAAAAAGAATCTAAACACTATCTTCCAGGAAATCCTGTAAGAAAACTGCCCTGAGATTGTAGAATCAAAGGGCAAAATCACCATTGAAAGAATTCACCGATCACCTCCTGAAAGAGACCCCAAAATTAAGACCCCAAGGAATATCATGGCTAAATATCTGCACTATAGCACCAAGGAACAGATTCTGCTAGCAGCTAGAAAGAAACAATTCAAATACTGAGGATCAATAATTAGAATCACACAGGATCTGCCAGCCCCCACACTGAAGGATCGAAGGGCATTATCCTCCAGGGAAGAAGATGGTCATTCAATGATATAGGTGCATTTCACCTATTTCTAATGAAAAGACCGCATCTGGAGGGGCAGAGCCAAGATGGCGAACTTCAGATAGCGTTCTCTGTAAGCTCCTGAGACCTTCCCTGAGACATAGACAAAGTGAGCCTCTGAACTGGTTCTGGAGTGAGGGCTCCACCAAACACTTGGACTACAACGCACTTCTATGAAATATCTACTTTGAAAGAACTTCTGAGGTGAGTTTTAGATGGGCAGGGGATCGAGCAGCTCCCAGCGCTCAGACGCCAGGGTGCATCTGGGGTGCAAGTCTGGGGCTGGGTCGGACCAGAAGATTTTATGCTGCCAGGAAGTCCCTGGGAGACCCTTAGGCCACTTTGCTCTGCTTTTGTGCAGGTGCTTTTGCAGGTCTACCTTTGGTAAAGGGTGGATTGAGAGCAGCTGAAAGTGTGGTCCTAGTGCGGATCTAGCCAGATCAGCCCCAGACTGGAAGACAACTAGCAAACTGCCCCAGGGCAAATTGAAATCCCACCTGCTGCTGCTGCCACTGCTGCCTCTGCTGCTGCTGAGGCTGCAGAATTCCCTGCTGGTGACTGATACCTCAGCTAAACATCATGAGCAAAAAGAAGAGAGCTCTCACCATAGACAGCTTTTATGGAGAGAAACTAGAGCAGTCCCCAGATCCTGAGATTCTGAAAACAATCCCAGATAAAGCCACAAAGGTGGACTTAAGCTGGTCTCCCTTTCAGAAGGCTTACCTGGAAGATTGCATAAAGAATCTCAAAAGAGAGCTAGAAGAAGATTGGGGAAATAAACTGAGAGCTGTGCAAGAAGGAAACATCGCCCTGCAACAGAGATGTGAAAAACTAGAAAATAAGTCTGGCGAATTGGAAAAAGTTGCCAACTCACTGGAAAATAAAAATAGTGAATTGGTAAAAGACAACAATTCACTGGAACAAAATTGGTGAATTGGAAAAAGTCACCAACTCACTAGAAAATAAAAATAGTGAATTGGAAAAAGATAACAATTCACTGAAAAATAAAATTAGTGAATTGGAAAAAGACAACAATTCACTGAAAAATAAAATTGGCAAAATGGAAAAAGAATGCAATGAATCAAAAAATTCAATTGGCCAGTTACAAAAGGACCTAAAAAAGATAACTGAAGGAAATAATACCTTAAAAATTAAAATTGAACAAATTGAAATGAATGACTCAATAAGACTTCAAGAATCAGTCAAACAAAAACAAAAAAATGAAAAAATAGAAGAAAATATGAAATATATCCTAGGAAAAACAACTGACTTGGAAAACAGATCCAGGAGAGACAATCTAAGAATTATTGAACTCCCTGAAAGTCACAATGAAAAAAAGAACCTTGATGCTATCTTCCAGGAGATCATGAAAGAGAATTGCCCAGATGTTTTAGAATCAGAAGGCAAAGTTGGTATTGAAAGAATCCACCAATCACCTGCTGAAAGAGACCCCAAAATTAAAACCCCAAGGAATATCGTGGCCAAATTTCAGGACTATGGCACCAAGGAAAAGACATTACAAGCTCCTAGAAAAAAACAGTTCAAATACTGAGGAACTGTCATTAGAATTACACAGGATCTGTCAGCTTCCACATTGGAGGATAGAAGGGCCTGGAATCAGATATTCAAAAGGCAAAAGAACTTGGATTACAGCCAAGAATAAACTATCCAGCTAGAATGAGCATCATCTTCCAGGGAAGAAGATGGTCATTCAATGATACAGGAGAATTTCACCTATTTCTAATGAAAAGATCAGATCTGAACAAAAAATTTGACCTCCAAACACAGAACTCTAGAGAGGCGTAAAAAGGTAAAAAGGAAAGAACTCTCGAGAACTATATCTCTACTAGGGCTATCCTTAAAGAATGGGGGCATAATTTGATTTTACTTTGATATTAATTGAAAAGAAATTAGAGGTGGAAGGTATATCATATTGTAAAAAAAAGGGGGGAGGGGAAAGTAGGTAAAATAAAGTAAAAAAAAGGAGGTAAAATAAGGCAAAGTCTCATGAAGAGACATACAAAATCTAATATAATTGAGGGAAACAAGGGAGGGTTATGAGTAATCTTACTCTCATTGGATAGGGCTCTAAAAGAGTATAACAGACTCATTTGATTTCAGGGAAAAACTTGGCCCTCTGTATAAGGAAGTAGGAGGGAAAGGAGGAAAAGAAAGGAATAAATTAATAGAAGGATTAGGGGAAAGGTGTATTAAAGAGGGAGGGTTCTAAAGGGGGGAGGACTGTTAGAGGGAGGTGGTCATCAAAAATAAAATACTGGGGAGGGGGGAAGAGAGTAAGGGGAAAAGGAAGAGAAAAATATAACTTTGGGTAAATAAGATGGCAGGAAATATAGATATAGTCATTTTAACTGTGAATGTGAATGGGATGAACTCTCCCATAAAACGGAAACGGATAGCGGACTGGATTGAAAGCCAGAATCCTACAATATGTTGTTTACAAGAAACACATTTAAAACATAGAGATACATACATAATGAAGGTTAAAGGGCTGGAGCAGAATCTTTTATGCTTCAAGTGAACAAAAAAAAAACCAGGGGTAGCAATTCTTATCTCAGATCAAGTAAAATCAAAAATAGATCTAATTAAAAGACATAATGAAGGAAACTATATTTTACTAAAGGGTACCATAGACAATGAAGCGGTATCACTACTAAACATGTATGCAGCAAGTGGTATAGCATCCAAATTCCTAGAGGAGAAACTAACAGAGATGCAAGGAGAAATAGACAGTAATACTATACTAGTGGGAGAACTCAACCTTGCTCTCTCAGAATTAGATAAATCAAATTCCAAAATAAATAAGAAAGAAGTTAGGGAGGTTAACAAAAGGCTAGAAAAGTTAGGTATGATAGACCTCTGGAGGAAATTGAATGGTAATAGAAGGGAGTATACTTTTTCTCAGGGGTTCATGGAACTTATATGAAAATTGATCATGTGTTAGGGTATAAAAACCTCAAAATCAAATGTAGAAAAGCAGAAATAGTAAATGTATGCTTTTCAGATCATGATGCAATAAAACTCACTTGTAATATAAGGCCAGGAGAAAATAGACCAAAAGTTAATTGGAAAATAAATAATCTAATCCTGAAGAATGAATGGGTGAAAGCGCAAATTATAGACACAATCGATAATTTCATCCAGGAGAATGACAATAATGAGACAACATACCAAAATTTGTGGGATACGGTCAAAGCGGTTATAAGGGGTAACTTTATATCTCTAGATGCTTATTTGCATAAAATAGAGAAAGAGAAGATCAATGAATTAGGGTTACAATTAAAAAAAACTAGAAAAAGAACAAATTAAAAACCCTCAATCAAATACCAAATTGGAAATTCTGAAAATAAAAGGTGAGATTAGTAAAACTGAAAATAAGAAAACTATTGAATTAATAAATAAAACTAAGAGTTGGGTTTATGAAAAAACCAACAAAATAGATAAGCCTTTAGTTAATTTGATCACAAAAAGGAAAGAGGAAAATCAAATTGTTAATCTCAACAATGATAAGGCAGAACTTTCTTCCAATGAAGAGGAAATTAGAGTAATAATTAGGAGTTACTTTGCCCAACTTTTTGCCAATAAATTTGATATTCTAAATGAAATGGAGGAATATCTACAAAAATATAGATTGCCCAGGGTAACAGAAGAGGAAAT
>JAJPUD010012929.1:0-23394 GCA_023553655.1 Myrmecobius fasciatus
TTTTTTTTTTCTGAGGCAATTGGGATTAAATTACTTGCCCAGGGTCACACAGCAAGGGAATGTTAAGTCAGGGCCTCCTGACTTCAGGGCTGGTGCTCTATCCACTGAACCACCTAGCTGCCCAGGGAGCAAGTTTTTTTGATCAGACACATTCTAAGGAAGTAAGCTGGGCAGTTAGCAAATGCAGTGGGTAGAAGGCCAGGTCTGGAGTCTGGAAGACTCATCTACCTGAGTTCAAATGTGACCTCAGACACTTACTAGCTATGTGACCCTAGACAAGTTGCTTAACCCTGTTTGTCTGAACTGGAGAGGGAAATGGCAAATTACTCATATCTTTGTGAAGAAAACCCCAAATAAGGTCACAGAGTCAGACAAAATTGAAGCAAATGAATGACAAAAAGGAAGGAAGTACCCATTGAAATTAGAAAGCAACTGGTAAAGTTGAAAGAAAACAAGTATTGTTGTTACAGTAGTTGAGTTTAGACTCTGATTCTAACATGAACTACCTGTGTGTCTTTGCTCAAGTTACTTTATCTCTGGGTTTTGAAAGTTCATTGATCTTGAGCTGGAATGGACCTTAGAATCCATCTAGTACAATACAGGCTAAATGGCAGACAAGAAATTCAAATTCAGATCCTGTGTCTAGCACCATAACTCTAATTGTCTAGAGGGAACAGAGGATCATCTGGAATAAATTATGAAACCAAGAGGTGACAAGAAAAAAACTATACTCTTTGCTACTATAGGAGCCATTGGTGAATCTTTTCCTATCATTGGGAGAGAGACAGACTAGATCTGTGACCTAACCTAGCACTATAGCCCCATGGGTAATGTATGTTACTGTCCTAGGTGTCCTAACACTAATAAATATCCCTATGAATGGAAGGTCATTTGACTATAAGCTGTAATGATTCTAGGTCTTAACCAATGTCTTAACTTGCTTACTCTTGGGGGCAAGCTGTGGGTCTTAAACGGTAGGGAAAAAGGAGGAAATGATTCGAGAGGGCCTTCAAGGTGGAAAAGCTTGCTGAGTTTACTCAGAGGGGGTCCCTCTTGCTGCCCCCACCAGAATATGGCTTTGAACTCTACAGTTCTGGTTGCCATGATTCCCTGAGATTTTTAAAGTCCATTTTGAGAAGTCCTGCCTCACACATAAATGACTTTTAAAGTCCTGCCAGAATCCCAAGGCATCTTATTATGGTTTTTTGTTTTTTGTTTTTTGTTTTTTTTTTTTTTTTGTTTTTGCTGAGGCAATTGGGGTTAAGTGACTTGCCCAGGGTCACACAGCTGTTACGTGTCTGAGACCAGATTTGAACTCAGGTCCTCCTGACTTCAGGGCTGGTGCTCTATCCACTGCGCCACCTAGCTGCCCCCCATCTTATTATGTTTTGAAATTACTACATAAGCTAATAAAGAACTAAATAGAATCCTTCCCCAACTCTTATCTTTTCCTTTCTAGATAAAAAGAAAAATAGCAGCAAAAACCCAAATTTTTGATTCTAGACAATTTATAAGATGACCAAAAATGTTTGTGGAAAGGCTTTCTTTTATTTAGTTATCTTTCAAAGCAAATCTCTGAGTAAATATGACAGGCCTAAAAAGCAAATAGTGTAATTGTGATTAAAGATTAAATTCATGTTCATTCAAATCTACTTGGAAGGCCAAGTCTACTAATGAGATTCTGAACCAGGCTTTGCAGTGGTAAGGAATGGACAAAATCTGAAGCAACAAAAAACAGAATTACAAAGCCAGGAAACAGAGGGGGTGAAGAATTGCACATTTCAAACTTTCTCTAACATAAAATGCTTCCATTTAATCCATTCAGGGCTCCTCCTCTGATGATGACTTGAATTCTTCAAGTTTGACTGCTTAGTGA
This sequence comes from Myrmecobius fasciatus, assembly GCA_023553655.1. Taxonomy (NCBI): domain Eukaryota; kingdom Metazoa; phylum Chordata; class Mammalia; order Dasyuromorphia; family Myrmecobiidae; genus Myrmecobius; species Myrmecobius fasciatus. The sequence continues at coordinate 1,877 of JAJPUD010012929.1, forward strand.
AATCTTGATAGTGCAATGCTTAATATGCTCAGAAAATCTTGAGTTCAAATTCTGTTTCAGTAGTTTTGAGATTCTGCAGAAGTCATTTAATTTTTCTGTTTCTCATTTTCCTCTTCTGTAAAATGGGGATAATAATAGCACCTACATCCCAGGATTTTGTGAGGATTAAATGAGATAGCACATATAAAGTGCTTTGTAAGCATTAAATTATATATGTATATACATATGCATATATGCATTTATATGTGTACATATATGTAAAAACATGTATATGTATATATAGATTTATATAAATGTTTGTTCTTCAGTTGTGTTTGAATCTTTGTGACCCAATGGAACATTATGTCCATGGGATTTTCTTGGCAAAGTTACTGTGGTGATTTGTCATTTCTTTCCAGGAAATTAAGGCATATAGAGAATAACTTGCTTAAGGTCACACAGCGAGTAAATGTCTGAAGTTATATTTGAACTCAAGTCTTCCTGACTCCAAAGTCAGCTCTCTCTTCACTGAACTATCTAGCTATTTCCTAATAAATTCTAGCTATTATTATGAAAGACAAACAAGAGTTAAGTTTCCACAGTTTCATTTCTTCAGCAACCTTGAGTAGATAGTGAGGAATATTAAAGAGTCAGACTCCCACAGAATGTGGCAAGCTTCAAGATAATATAAGATTATAAATATCACTGACCAATGGGCTTTCAGAGGGAGAAACTAACTAGACTACAAATTTCTGATAAAGAAGTCTAGGCTAGAAACTGGGTTAAAGTGTCCAGAGTCAATGACCTGGAGAAGGTTTTTCTGTATTGTACTTGCTTAATGAGCCTCATGCATGTGAGCTGACACATCCCGCATAAAATTAGAGCTTCATTAACATACCAGGGGATGTATGACAAGGGAGGGGGAACACGTTCAGGAATGACATGTAAGGAATGATGTAACCCCAAAGCAAACTGACCGATCCATTCTCTGAAGGGAAAGAATTGTGCTGAACTAACAGTATAAAGTTCATCTTGCTTCTGCATTTAGTGCTTCCTCTTAAAGAAGGCAGAGCCCATTTCTGGCCAGAACATCCAATGCCTCTGAACTTTCTCTCTCTGCAATAAATTTTCCTTGATACTTAAATTTCAGTGTCAAATGTGTTTCTAACATTATTATTCTCATTTTTTTTCTTTGATAGATTTGATCCTCTATGAGAGTTTTCCTATTCAAATAGACTCCTGTAACACTCAACAAGTTGGCAGTGTAAGGTAATACAATGGTGTCAAATTAGAATAGGAACCTATCCCTAATGGGTGCATATTGACTTGGAAAACCACATATTAACATTATCTGTGTTGTGTTATATTTTTATTTGTCAAGCATTTCCCAATTACATTTTAATCTGGTTTGGGCTTCATTCAGGAGTTTTGTTAGCCTCTTGCTAGCAGCTAGTGTCAAGTTTGTTACCTCTATGTGGCATACAGAATGTCTGCTTCAGTTTCCTCCAGGCACGTGGGATTGTCATGACTTTGGGGAGTACTAGCTGGACAAATATCATATCCTGTAACTCTGGGTAAATCAGTTAGCCTTTTGATTTCCTCGGTAATTATTAGGTTAAATTGTAGAGAAAATATTGACCTACATTGGTTGAAGTACATTTCTTATTCCAGAATTCCCTATACTAGCTAAATCCCAAGGCCAGTCCCTATCACTATTAAACAATTGGAGATTTCAAATGGAGTTTTTTGCACAGCAAACAAAAGAAATGCTTGCCTGCCTGTCTACCTAGATCATTGTTTTGCAGTTGGATGCAGAGAATAAAGCCCATTCTGCACAATTTCCCTTGGTACTTTTGACCATGAGCAACAAATAGTTGAAAGCACAATTCATGTTTGTGTCCATGTTCTGTGCATCCTCCTCTTCCTACTCTCAGACAGCTAATAAAGGCTTGGGAGGCAGGTGACAAAACTACAGACTTGTGGAAGGAAGCTAGGCCATTAAGCCATTTAGACCCTTTTCAAGATGCTGCTGACAGATTTAACCTCTTCTCTGCCTGACAAAATGGGCTTCCAGCTGTCAGCAAAGCTTCATATCATTTGATATATAGGGCACTTATTTTTGGAAACAAGCTGTATATCCAAAAGCACTCATGATTAAGAGATTTAACCAGATGGTGGGCAGCACTGACACCCTCCTTGCTTCAGGCTCTGACAGTCTAAGCAACAGCAGAGTTTGGAGCCAGGGGGAGCAGAAGCAGAGGCCTGCTTTAGATGAATGATCCACTGCTCCAATTTGGTGACCCCCCCCCCATCCTCCAGGACAAAAGTACAGTAAGTTCTATGAGTATTAAAAAAGTCTAAAATCGAAGTTAAATTAAATTTATTTTAACTTTTTAAAAATAGGTATCTGTGATCCAAGAAAACAAATACATCTGCTATGCTTGGTTTCAACTCCATCCCCCTGCATCATCATCATATTTCCCCTCTCCCAACAAGCTCATCTCCAGGAAACTTACCAGCCTGGAGATTGCTTCATCTTTGGCACTCACACCTCATCAAAACCCTCTCTTGTTTCTGCACTCTGACTGGAATGCTAGAGGGCAGGACAAAAAACACTTCCCATAGCCTTCCTTTATAGAGGGTTCAAAAATATAGCCACCTTTGAATTTACCAACAGTCACTCTGCTTGCTTTCAACTTCATTGTTGTCATCCTCCTCCTCCTCCTCATCATCATCATCATTTTCATTTGCCCTTCCTCTTCTTCCTTTTGAGTATTATTTTTCTTCATTAAGTTGTTTGCTTTGTGAAGGCAGGGACTCTTTCTTTTTCTTACTTGTATCCTCAGTGATTAGTACAGGGCCAGGCACATAGTTAAGTGTCTAATAAATTTTTTTAATTGTAGTAAGTTTATTTATTTTAATACACATTGCTTTATGAATAATTAGGAAATAAAAATCAGAGCAAAAGGGAAAAACCATGAGAGAAATGAAAAACAGAAAAAAAGAAGTGAACATAGCATGTGAGATTTACATTCAGTCTCCTTAGTTTTTTTTTCTGGATGCAGATGACATTTTCTGTCCAAAGTCAATTGGGATTGCTTTGGATCACTGAACTATTGAGAAGAACCAAGCCTTTCATAGTTGATCATTGCACAGTCTTGCTGTTATTGTGTACAATGTATCCCTGGTTCTGCTTATTTCACTCAGCATCAGTTCATGTAAAATTTTCCAGGCTTTTCTGTAATAAGCTTGTTAATCTGTTTTTTATAGAACAGTAATATTCCATTACCTTCAAGTAATCTTGTTCAGCCATTCCCCAATTAATAAGCATCCACTCCTTTTCCCAATTCTTTGCTACCACCCAAAAAAGCTGCTAACAACATTTTTGCACATATGGGTCCATTTCCCTTCTTTATGATTTTCTTGGGATATGGACCCAGTAATGGCACTGCTGGGAAAAGGATATGCACAATTTTATAGCCCTTTGGACATAGTTCCAGTATGCTCTCTAGAATGGTTGGATCAATTCACAACTCCACCAACAATGTATTAGTGTCCCAGTTTTCCCACATTCCCTCCAACATTTATCATTATCTTTTTCTGTCATTTTAGCCAATCTGAGAGGTGTGTAGTGGTACCTCAGAGTTGTTTTAATTTGCATTTCTCTAATAAATAGTGATTTAGAGCATTTTTTTCCATTTAACTATAATGGCTTTAATTTTTTCATCTGAATATTGTCTGTTCTTATCTTCTGATCATTTATCAATTAAGGAATGACATATTCTTATAAATTTGACACAGTTCTTTATATATTTTAGAAAAGTGACATCAGAAATACTGGTTATAAAGTTTTTTATAGCTTTATATTTCCCTTTTAATCCTGTTTTTGCTTGTTTTGTTTGTACAAAACTTTTTGATTTAATGTAATCAAAGTTGTTCATTTTAGCTTTTATAATGTTCTTTAGTTTTTCCTTGGTAATAAATTCCTCCCTTCTCCAAAGATCTGATAGGTAAATTATCCCTTGTTCTCTTAGTTTGTTTATGGTTTCATCTTTCATGCCCAAATCATGTAACCATTTTGACCTTATTTTGGTATGGGATGTAAGGTGTAGGTCTATGCTGAGTTTCTGACATCTAATGCCCAGGAATTTTTGTCAAATAATGAATTCTTATTCCAGAAGTTGGGGTTTCTCAAATACTAGATTGTTATAATCCTTGATTATTGTGTTATGTATATCTAATCTATTCCACAAATCCATCCCTCTATTTCTTAGCTGGTATCAAATAGTTTTGATTACTGCTGCTTTATAATATAGTTTTAAGTTTAGTACTGCTAAGCAACCATCCTTTGTATTTTTTTTCCATTAATTCCCTTGATATTCTTGACTTTTTTTCCTGTCAGATGAATTTTATTATTATTTTTTTCTAGTTCTACAAAATAATGTTTTGGCTGTTTGATTGGCATGGCACTGAATAAGTAGACCAATTTAGGCAGAATTGTCATTTTTATTCTATTAGCTTTGCCTAGCCATGAACAATTGATATTTTTCAATTGTATAGATATGATTTCATTTGTGTGAGAAGTGTTTTGTAATTGTGTTCATATAGTTCTTGGATTTGTCTTGGCAGGTAGACACCCAAGTATTTTATTTTGTCTAAAGAAATTTCAAATGAAATTTCTATTTCTATTTCTTGCTGATGGGTTTTGTATATATAGAAAATGCTGATGACTTGTTTGGATTTATTTTATATCCTACAAACTTTATTAAAGCTGTGAATTGTTTCCTCTAGGTTTTTGGATGATTTTCTAGTATTTTCTAATTATGTCATCATATCATCTGGAAAGAGTGATAGTTTTATTTCTTCATTGCCTATTTTAATTCATTTAACTTCTTTTTCTTTTCTTATTGCTAAAGCAAACATTTCTAGTACAATGTTGAATAATAGTAGTGATAATGGGCATCCTTGTTTCACTCCTGATGTGTCCAGCTTCTCTCCATTACAAGTAATGCTTGTTTTGATAGATACAGCTTACTATTTTAAGGAAAGCTCCCTTTTCCCCTATGTTCTCTAGTGTTTTTAATAGATATGAGCGCTGTATTTTGTCAAATTTTTTTTCTGTATCTTTTGAGATTATTATATGATTTCTGTTAGTTTTGTTACTGATATGGTTGATTATGGTAATGGTTTTCCTAATACTGAACCAGCCTGCATTCCTCATATAAATCCCATTTGATCATAGCGTATTATTGTGCTGATAAATTTCTGCAATCTCTTTGCTATTGTTTTATTAAATTTTTTTTTCTATCTATATTCAATAGGAAGATTGGTCTGCAATTTTCTTTGTTTTGGCCCTTCCTGATTTAGGTAACTGTTCCATATTTGTGTCATAGAAGGAACTTGGTAGTACTCCTTCTATACCTATTTTTTCCAAGTAGTTTATGTAATATTGGAATTAATTGTTCTTTAAATGTTTGGAAGAATTTACTTGTGAATCCATGAGTTCATTAATGGCTTGTTCAAATTCTTTTTTTTTAAATGGAATAATTTAAGTATTTTATTTCCTCTTCTGTTAACCTGGACAATTCACATTATTGTAAATATTCATCTATTTCAGTTAGATTATCAGAGTTGCTGCCATAGAGTTGGGCAAAATAGCTCCTAATTATTGCTTTAATTTCTTTTTCATTGGTGGTAAATTCAGCCTTTTCATTTTTGATGTTGGTGATTTGGTTTTTCTCATTACTTTTTTTAACCAAATTAACCAAAGGTTTTATCTATTTTGATAGTTTTTTTCATAAAACCAAATCTTTGGTTTATTAAAGTTTTTTATTTGCAAAACATATGTATGGGTAATTCTTCAACATTGACCCTTACAAAGCTTTCTGTTACAAATTTTTCCCCCCTGGTCCCCACCCCTCCCCTAAATGGCAGGAAGTCCACTACATGTTAATTATGTTAAAATACTTGACAAATTGAATATATGTATACATATTTCCACAATTATCTTGCTGTGCAAAAAAAATCATATCTATAAGAAAAAAAATCTGAGAAAGGAAACACAATGCAAGCAAACATCGATAGAAAGCATGAAAATGTTATGTTGTGGTCTACATTTCATATCCCTCTCTCTGGGTGTATATGGCTTTCTTCAATTGGAACTGGTTTGAAACATTTTGTTGTTGAAAAGAGCTATGTCCATCAGAGTTGATCATCATATAGTATTGTTGTTGTCGTGTATAATGATCTCCTGGTTCTGCTCATTTCACTCAGAATCAGTTCATGCAAGTCTCTCCAGGCCTCTCTGAAGTCATCCTGTTGGCCTTTTCTTATAGAACAATAATATTCCATAACATTCATATACCATAATTTATTCAGTCATTCTCTAATTGATGGGTACCCATTCAGTTTCCAATTTCTAGCCACTACAAAAAAGGCTGCCACAAACATTCTTGCACATGTGGGGCCCTTTCCCTCCTCTAAGATCTCTTTGAGATATAAGTGCAGACTATACGATGATCAATTTTGATGGACATGGTTCTCTTCAACAATGATGTGATTCAAACCAGTTGTGCTGCGATGAAGGTAGTCATATACATCCAGAGAGAGGCCTGTGGGAACTGAGAGTGAACCACCACACAGCATTTTAACGCTTTCTGTGAATATTTCCATGCCTTTTGTTTTCCTTCTTAGGTTGTTTTTTTCTTCTTCTCTTTCTAGATCTGATGTTTCTTGTGCAGTAAGATAACTGTATAGATATGTATACATGTATTGTATTTGTCATATAATTTATCCTATCTAGCATGTATTAGATTACCTGTCATCTAGGAGTGGGGGGTGGGGGGAAGGAAAGGAAAAGCTTGGGAAAAAAAAGTTTTTTTTTCAAAGGTCAATGTTGAAAGGTCACTCATATGTTTTTTTTTTTTTCTTTTATAATCAAGACTTTATTAGTTTGTTTGGTCATCAGTACATAGACACTATGAATAAATTGTACATTTAAAAAATGCTAGAAAAATCTAAAAATTACATAATCATAATCCTTTTCTAAACTGTTATTCCAGTGACTTTCTTACTTTAAATTTGGAGGCAACTCTCCCTAAAAAAGAAGTTATCAAATACCATCATCCTGAACATGTATAAGGTATTAGGTCTTTTATAAAAAGTTTCACTAATTTTGTATTTGATAAAACTACACTCATACACATCTTCCAGTCTTTTTTTTTTTTTTTAAAGCACATTAACAAAGTTACTGGGAAAAAAACCATAAAAAACAAAAAACTATACCACCTCTACCAAGATGACAATGTCACAGAGAGCACACAATTTTGAAGGGGAGATCCAACACCAGGGAGAAATTTTATTTAATAAACAACTGTATACAAGATTTATAGGCAATTGTAGACAAGATGGATACAGATCAATCAAAATAAGATCTTTAAAATTCATGATCACAATTCCAAATTGCTATCTATGCTTCATTTAATATGATGTAAAAACTGCCTATGGAATGTTAAGTCTATGCACAAGACACCATCTTCCTAATCAACATTCTATCAATTTCTGGTTGTATTAAAAGAAAAAACCAAATCGACAACCAGCACATGATTTCACCTCTTTAAACAGAACTTTAAATAAAGCCATTTTAGATTGGCTTACACTTATCCAAATGTTTTAAAAAATTAATGTGATGAGGTCAGATTGCCTCCTTTTTAAAAATGTGTTTCTAGAGCTACTAAAAAACTGGCATTTACAAAATAGTTGATAAAAATATTCCTCTGAATTGTACAAGAAGGGAGGTAACAGGGACAATTGTTAAAAGACTTGGTATAAGATGTTATTCAGATTTGGTTTCTTTCTCTTCCGCTGAATCAGAAACTGGAACCTCTTCATTTTTAGTTTCTCCATTTTCTGCAGGTAAGTCTTCTTTATTTTCTTCTTGTTTAGTAGTGTCTGCTTGTTTTCCTTTTGCTCCTTTTTTCCCTTTTGTATGAACTTTTTTGTCCTCAGATTTTTCCTTCCCAGCTGTCTTTTTGGGTTTAGGTTCAACCTTTGCAAGAACTGGTTTAGCTGACAATCTGGCCGACCTCCTCTTGGGCTCCTCCCTTGCTTCCCCTTCTGCAGAATTGACCTTCCTCTTGGGCATCTTGACTATGAGTGTGGATCAGCTCCCTCTCCCCAGACACTAGCTAACAGCGGCGGGAGCCACAGGGGTCGGAGGTAAAGAGCCGCGGCCGGGAGAGCTTCTTCTCAAAGCAAGGTTGCTGGGCCTAGACGCTCCTCCCGCCGCTGGGCTGCTAGGACCCACAGCGGGAGCAGTCCGAGAACTAGATGGAACCGGATTGGAATCCCGCCTCCTCCCCCTTCCCACTCATATGTTTTGTAAATAAAAAGCTTTATAATAATAAAAAAAGAGATATAAGTGCAATAGAAACACTGCTGGGACAAAGGGTATGCACAGTTTGATAACTTTTTGAGCATAGTTTCAAATTGCTCTCTAGAATGGTTGGATCCGTTCACAGTTTTACCAATAATGTATCAGTTTCCCAGTTTTCCTATATCCCCTCCAACATTCGTCATTATCTTTTCCTGTCATTTTAGCCAATCTGACAGGTGTGTAGTGGTATCTCAGAGTTGTCTTAATTTGCATTTCTCTGATCAATAGTGATTTGAAGCACCTATAAAACTAACTCATATTTGTTTATTAGTTCAATAGTTTTCTTAGTTTCTCTTTTATTAATCTGTTCTTTGAATTTCAAAATTTCTAATTTGGTATTTAATTAGGGATTATTGGTTTATTCTTTTTCTAGCTTTTTTAGTTGCATGTCTGATTCATTGATCTCCTTTCTTTATTTTGTTTATGTAGCTATTTGGAGATACAAAGTTTCATTTAAGAACTGCTTTGGCTGCATCCAATAGGTTTTAGTATGTTGTCCCATTATTGTCATATTCTTGGATAAAATTATGAAATGTTTCTGTGATTTGTTGTTTGAGCCACTCATTCTTTAGAATTAGATTATTTAATTTCCAATTGGTTTTTAGTCTATCTTTCCCTGGCTCTTTATTGAATATAATTTTTATTGCATTATAGTCTGAAAAAGAAACATTTACTATTTCTGCCTTTTTGCATTTGATTGCAAGGTTTTGATGCCTTAAAACATGGTCAATTTTTGTGTAGGTCCCATGTAGTGCTGAGAAAAAGGTATATTCCTTTTTATTCTTATCCACTTTTCTCCAAAGGTCTATCATATCTAGGTTTTCTAGGATCCTATTAACCTCCCTAGTTTCTTGTTTATTTTGTAGTTAGATTTTTTTGATTTTGAGAGGGGAAGGTTGAGGTTCCCAACCAGAGTAATTTTGCTTTCTATTTTTTCCAGTAACTGGCTTAAAATCTTCTCTAGGAATTTGCCTACTCTATCATTTGGTGCATACACATTTAGTATCACTACTGCTTCATTAATTATGGTGTCCTTTATCAAGATGTATTTTTCTTCCTTATCTCTTTGAATAAGATCTATACTTTTGTTTTTTCTGAAATCAGAATTGCTACCCCTGCTTTTTTTTTATACTTCAGCTAAAGCATAATAAATTCTGTTTCAGCCTTTTACCTTTACTCTGTATGTCTCTCTCTGTGTCAAATGTGTGAACAACATATTGTAGGATTCTGTTTTTTAATCCACTCTACTATTTACTTCCATTTTATGGGAGAGTTCATCCCATTCATATTAATAGCTATGATTACCAGTTTGTTATTTCCATCCTATTTTCTCCTCTGTATATGCTTTTGTTTTCTCTTTTCACCCTATCCTTAGACCTGTGTTTTTTTTTTAACCCACTCCACCTACTACTTTATCTCCTATCACTCCTCCCCCTTCTCTTACTATTGTTTTTTTATCCACCCAACTCACTACCTTATTTCCTATCCCTCCTACCCCTTCTCTTAATAGTGTTATTTTTAAACTACCCTACCCATTACATTACCTTCTATTAAACCTTCTCCCCTTCTCTTACCTTTTCCCCTATTGTTCCTGCCCTTCTTTCCCTCCTGACCTTCCCTTTTCTTTTCCTCTTTCTCCTACTTTTTTTATAAGGTTAGATAAATTTCTATATCCAACTGAATGATTAAATTATTCCCTCTTAAAGTCAATAAATGTTTATTTCATGTATGGCTCATAACTGTAGGAAGACAGGGAATTGCCACATTAGCACATATTGCCAGTTATCAGAAAATAACTCAATTCAATAAGCATTTATTGTTGTTATTGTTCATCTTTCACAAAGAGGACTAATGACATTACTAGAGTGATGTCTTGACATGCAAGTTAAGTGGATTTAAGTGAGGTAGAACAATGCAAAGTCATTAGCCTTACTCTTTCCAGCAAAGTCATTTAAAATCTTATGGCTAGATATGTTAAAATATTGGCAATGACCTCAAGGGGAATGCTAAGAGCCCCTCTAAGTCTCTAGGTGATCTTGAATAAGGACTGGAAAAATGGAAATTGGGCATCTTTAGGCACAGAGTACTATCAGAGGAATAGGAAATAGGAACTCTTAATTTTTTACCTGCGGCTTAAACCCTAGCTTTCTTTCACTTTCTTCAGTTAGACCTGATACTCAAACTTCACAGGCTTTAATATCTCACGCTGTCCTCTCCCAATTCTTGACTCTAATCACAGACCACTTCCTTGTGGGAGGGAAGTATTCAAATAACATTTCATCCCATTTATTCTCAAATCAATCGATATATCTACCTTCCAATTTTTTTCTTCCCTCAAATTCCAATTTTGATTCTCCAACTTAATGCCAGAAATTTCCATTTGGCTCTCTTGTCTGCATCTCAGATTTGACCCATCTAGAATGGAATTTACCATTCTCCCAAACCACATCTTTCCTAAACTTTCTCCTTTCTGGTGGTGAAAGCACCACCAATCTTACAAAATCACCTGGCTTTAAATTGTTGAAGCTACTTTTTTCCTTGTGATTCACATCTAATTAGTTGCCAAATCATCTTGAATCTTTCTCTACAGTATTTCAACCATTAGCCCAATTCTCTCCATGAATATTGATAACATTCAGACCCCTAGCACCTCTCTACTAGATAGCTTTAATAGACTTTTAAGTGGACTGCTTGGTTTTAATCTATTTCTCCTCCACTTAGCTTCCTACATAATTCCCAACATAATCTTCCTGTCTGATTATTTTACTCAGTGCTTCTCTGTGGTCTACAGGATAAACTACTAATCCTTTAACCTGACATTTTCTACTATATGATCTGACTCCAACTTATAGTTTCTTCCCCTTATTTCATATGCCTTCTATTCTTCACACAATGACATTGCAGCTGAACTAGACTGAGTGTATTCAAACTGGTCCTGTCTTCTCTTGTGTCTGTGAATTTATGAATACCTGAAATGTATTTTTTACTCATTCTCTAATGTTGAAATTTTTCTATTCCTTCAAGACCCACCCCAAGTAATACTTGCTCCATGAAATCTCTGAATCTCAAGGTAGGATCTCCTTTCTAGACACACACACTCACACACACACACACACACACACACACACACACACATGTTCAATTAATAAGCATTTATTTATTTTTGTCTCCCTTTTGCAAAAAGAAAAGAAAAAGAACCCCCTCGTAACAAATAAGCATAGTCTATTGCCATATTGCTGTGGCCTCCTTTCTTAAAATTTCATAGAGTATTTGGTTAAATAGCTCTTTTGCTCTTGTAGTATTTATTTCTGTTTAATTGACATTTGCCTTCTTATTTTGGAAGTTACTTGAAGAGGAAGTTATACCATTTTTAGCTATTCACAGAACCCAGCAGTATGCCTTCAATATATTAGTTGCTTAATAAATATTTAAATATTTGTTGAATTGCATGAAAAGGGATTGAAATCTGACATTTCCCATCTGTGATCAATGTCCTTCAAGTGCCAATGGTTCCTGAGGCTACCAGGATTGTCTTATTTAATTGTCTGCCATGGCAATAATGTATGTGTTATCTTTATATATAGGATTTGGACGACTAGATTCCCTTTTGGTGAGATTTCGGAGTTGGGAAGGTCCCCTGACTCCCCAAATACATGCTTCAATGCTTTTTAATTCCCAAATTTCCTTGCTGTTGGGAAGAAGAGAGGAGAAGGCAAAGGGACCTGGGGAACCTGAATGATGGGCAGGAAAGCTAGAAGCAATTCAGAAACTTAGGAAAGCTGACTAAGGAATGGTAATGCCAAAAAGGGGTTGATGCCTGGAATACTTTCCAGACTGTCATTCACAGAAATTGCTTCATAATTATCCCCACCCTGGCTCGGACTTGCTGATGTTTCTTGACCTTGCTCCACAAATACTTCATCTGCTAGCCTAGAGACAACCATTTCCCAAGTAACACAGTATTGGATTTAATATAAATTCTAAACATGTTTATTACCTAATCTAACCAGAAGACATTGATAAGAGATTTCATTTCATTATAGCATATAGTCTACATCAAATATCAGTTTAGAGCTATTGATTCTTCTAAAAGATATAATGATTCTGGACTCAATTCCCTTCCTCAAACCTTGTTTCTTTTTTCTTAACAGGAAGTTCCATTACAAATGGTTAGTGGTAATTGGATAATGGTAATGTATTGGGAATGAGGTACTTGAATGAAGCTAAGTGGAATGTGACTGTGCATTTTTTTAATTAGATGTGATTTTCAGAACAGCTAGACTCTAATCCTGGCCTTATTAGTTATGATAAATCAGAATTAATTGATGTTTTATCTTGAAAAAGACTCAGAATACAGCCACACACATATACATACATATATATGTGTGTATATATGTGTGTGTGTGTGTATGTGTGTGTCTGTGTTTCTGTGTATTATCATTGTCAATGAAAGAACTTGTTCTGCTTGAAGGCATTTTTGTCATAAAAAGTTATTTTTTTAAAGTTATGGAAGGTGGTGAGAGGGAGAGAAAAACCATTTATGTTAGCTGCAAAAAAATAAAATTTAGTTTTTACCAATTCTTGGTTTAAACTGGAATGAACAACTTTTTTTTATTTCAATGTCCTCATCTTTTTACTCCTTTTATCCTGAAAGTAGATAGGATGAATAAGCTTCATAATACAGTGTAGGTGGTGTTTCAGGAGGACTAGAGTTTCTAGTATGAGGGCTGCTCTCATCCACTTTTGTGTCCACCTGATTCATCCAATTCTCACCTGTTCCTCCAAGAAGCCATAGAATATTCATCATCCAACTGTCTATGCAGATATGTTAAACCAGGTTAATGGTAACTTACAGGTCTCAAACTTGTTGGCAAGTGAAAAGGATGTCTATCATATAAAGACTTTTAGCTTCTGGGAGCTACAGGTCAGAGTTAAGTGAATGAGGTGGACACAAAAGTGGATGAGCAGTCCTGAAAAGGACTTACCAGCCTTCACACAAGAGATGATAGTATTCCTGAACACTGGCTCTACTGTATCTTGGAAAAACTCCGCTTTCCCGGGCCACTGTTTCTTCATCTGTAAAATGAGGAATTTGGACTTCCTATAAATGTTGAAGTCCATTTTAGTTCTATAATTCTATGATGTTAGGGTTCCAATAGGTAGAAGATTTTGGTGTATTGGTTCTTTCAAGTAGGAGTGAATAGAATGATCACTGAGATTTGGCTAGTGGTAACTTTCATAGGCAGAGACATAAGTACAAATTTTGTTGCCCAGGGCAAGTGCCACAAAAAAAAAAGTTCTCTGATCAAACTACTCAAAAGGATTTTCCAAATTTACTTCTCAAGGAGAGACCTTAAATTTCACTGCTTATAGAGCTGCTGCTGTAAAAACCTCCTGGGAATGGGAGAAATAAGGATGGGACAGAAATTATTTACTGGAGTGTGGCTGATAGAAGAACATAAATCATTTAGTAGCTTCCTATTTTAAACAATTATTGTTCCTAATTTGTTGCAAAGCTCAGTTGTTTTACCTGATAAAGAACCGTGAACATTGTCATCATCAGATAAATTTTGCCACCCCGAAGGAAATTCTTAACTGTCTTTTTTGAAATATATTTTTTCAATTAACAAGTATTTTATTACTTTTCTTCCTACTTCTCACCTTCCTCAGCAAAATAGAAGAAAACAAAAATCCTGGTAACAGATATGTTACCAAAACAGATATGTTAGCAAAACAAATTCCTTCATTGTATGTGTCCAAAAATATTTGTTTCTGTATCTTGCAACTATCATCTTTACTAAAAGTAGCATAAGGAGCATGATTCCCCTTCAGTTCTTTAAAATTATGGTTGGTATTTGCAGTGATCAGAATTCTTGAGTCTTTCAAAGTTACTATACTATTGTTACAGTATTAGTTGTTCTACTTAACTCTGCATTAGTTCATATGCATCTTCCAAGGTTTCTCTAAATTTTTTTGTCATTTCTTATAGCACAGTAGTATTTTATAACATTCATATATTATAATTTGTTCAGCCATTCCTCTATTGATGGATTTCCCCTTACTTTCTAGTTCTTTGATATTAAAAAACTGGGAAAGCTCTAGCTGTGTTACTTTACTTCAATCTTAGTTCAGAGAGGGTATCTTTAAACTATCTAATTCCAAACAAAACCAGCCTGATAATCATGAAGGATAATAATATTTGAAGAGATTTATTTTTGGTAGTAAATGGAACAGGGAAGTAGAGGAACTAGATTTCATTAAATATAAACAGGAATATAAATTGGGGAGAATAATGAGAAATCAATGTTTCACTTAAATAAAAGCTGAAAAAGACCTTTCATTTTAGAGAGGTTGAACCTATAATCTTCCTTTTCTCCAACTTGAAGTGGAGAGAAGAGAAATATAGTACAAAGACAATTAAGAACATCTAGAGGAATCATGGACTCTTCAAACTTTTTGGAGAATTTTTTGGAATTCAGATTCGTGTTTTGTTGTCAGAGTATACCTTGCTGCTTTTAAGATAAAAGATTCAGTAAGAAGAGTCCAAGAACCTGGGTAAACCAATGACTTACAAAAATCCTACTTTTTATTCTGTAAGGGAATTTAAAAGAGGTGTTCTCAATTATGCCTGAGAACACAAAACCTAATTGAGCAGAACGATTTTGAAGTAATATGTAATATTATAAAACATATGTTTTAACCTTATTGAATTAGAAAAATTCAGCCTGAGAAACTGAAATGAACTACACAAAAACATAGCTGATTTATCTATTCATTCTTTGGAATATAATTTACCTGACTCTTTGCATGGACTTTATGATCTACTCACCATTGCCAATGAGAACCCTTCAATTCTTTCCCATATTTATCAGTGTTGTTCCATAAATACTACTATAAATAATTAGTTCCTTGATATTTAGATATGGCCTCATTTTCCCATTCTTCCCAAGGGAAGAAGACTCTGAATGGATTAATATACAGTAGTAGGAATTTTCAAACTTAATCTTGGCAAGAAGATGAGATATGACAAAAAGAGAGTTGTGAGAAGAAAAATGATGATGCACATTGTGTCTTGATAACTTTAGAGACTTTAGATTTCTCCTCCCTTACTAAAGGTCAGTCAATGGGCATTGATGTAGCTAAACAGATACTTCTGCCAATACCTGACTCAAGATTTAACAATAGTATTCTAGACCCTGAGTTGACCTTTCTTATTAATATAACTTATTAAGAGGGCAGCTAAGGTGTTGCTGTTGATAGTGCACTGGACTTAGAACTAGCAAGATTCATCTTCTTGAGTTCAAATCTAACTTCATACACTTACTGTGTGACTTTGGATGAGTCATCTAACCCTTCTTTCCTCAGTTTCTCATCTGTAAAATAAGTTGGAGAAGGAAAAATGGCAAACCACTTCAGTATATTTGCCAAGAAAACCCCAATTTAAGAAATAAGCAAATTGGAGTGTTTTTTCATGATTAAAGACATTCACTACATACCAAATACAGGTAGTATGAGTCAAAAAGCAATGGGGGCCATAATTATGGCTGTTAAACAAGTCTTTTTTCTTCATTCATCCCTTCACAGGGGAGGTCAGCCTCAGCCCCAGGGTCAGGATTCAAATTTAGGATTTTTCTTTCAGGAGGAAAAATTGCTAGCAATCCTACTCAGTAGGATGTTGCATGTAAAAAGCCATCAGAATATCCATAGCTCTTTTGTCTGATAGCTGGTAGTAACCTACTTCTGTTTTTTCTCTTTACCTCTTCCTGACTCCAGCCGGGTAGTGATTGTCAGAATCTTTGCTGGGAATAGCTGGGGAGAAGGCAATGACCTCATTTCTTATCATAGAATCACAGGGCTGGCTATGAAGCAAGAAATCATCCATTCTGTTTTGCTACCTTCTGCTAGGTCATAAAAATCTTTCCAGACAGTGGGGAAACTCTCTCATCTTTAAAGAACTCCAGCAAAGGACATTCCATTAATCTATTTCCATATCAAATCTTTTTCACTGCCAGGAAATTCTTTTCCCCACATCTAACAAAAGTTATGCATTCTACAGCTAATGTTTATTTCAACAACAAATCTAAGCCTCCCTTCTCTGCTCTACTCTAGGATTCAACACATATTTGATGAATTCTAAGATGGTGCTAGAAGCTGAAGTTATTAATGTGCTGTTTGCTTTAGTACACTAAGTGTAGTGGACTAAGTATCATTCAGTAAGAGGTGGCTGGTGTAGCACAAAGCATGCTGCCCCTCCAATCAGATGATGTGGGTTTGAATTCTGGCTCTGAGATTGACTTATTTAATGTCTCTAAGCCTCTATTTAATCATCTGCCAAATAGGGATAATAGTATCTATGGCCTCTCCAGAAGCAGCTAGGTAGTGAATTAATAGAGTGCTGAGTCTAAATTAGAAAGATGTGAGATCAAATCTAGATTCAAATACATATAAGCTGTGAGATTCAGGGCCAGGTATCTGCCTCATTTTTCTCATCTGCAAAATGGGTTGTGAGGATAAGATAATACAAGTAAAGCATGCAGGGATGGTTCAATATTAGGAAAACTATTAACATAATTGACTATATTAATAACCAAACTAACAAAAACCATATGATAATCTCAATAGATGCAGAAAAAGCATTTGATAAAATCCAACATCCATTCCTATTAAAAACATTAGAGGGTATAGGAATTAATGGACTTTTCCTTAAAATAGTCGGTAGCATCTATTTAAAACCATCAGCTCGCATCATATGTAATGGTGATAAACTGGAACCATTCCCAATAAGATCAGGGGTGAAACAAGGTTGCCCACTATCACCATTACTGTTCAATATTGTATTAGAAATGCTAGCCTTGGCAATAAGACTAGAAAAAGAGATTAAAGGAATTAGAGTAGGTCATGAGGAAACCAAATTATCACTCTTTGCAGATGATATGATGGTCTACTTAGAGAACCCTAGAGAATCAACTAAAAAACTATTAGAATTAATCCACAACTTTAGCAAAGTTGCAGGATACAAAATAAATCCACATAAATCATTAGCATTTTTATACATCACCAACAAAATGCAACAGGAAGAGATACAAAGAGAAATTCCATTCAAAATAACTATCGATAGTATAAAATATTTGGGAATATATCTGCCAAGGGAAAGGCAGGATCTATATGAGCAAAACTACAAAACACTCTCCACACAAATAAAGTCAGATCTAAACAATTGGAAAAACATCAAGTGCTCTTGGATAGGTCGAGCGAATATAATAAAGATGGCAATACTACCTAAACTAATCTATCTATTTAGTGCTATACCAATCAAACTCCCAAGAGATTCTTTAACTGAACTAGAAAAAATAACGACAAAATTCATCTGGAAAAACAAAAGGTCAAGAATTTCAAGGGAATTAATGAAAAAAATGCAAATGAGGGTGGCCTAGCTGCACCAGATCTAAAACTATATTATAAAGCAGTGGTCACCAAAACCATTTGGTACTGGATAAGAAATAGAGTAGTGGATCAGTGGAATAGGTTAGGTTCACAGAACAAAATACTCAATGACAATTGTAATCTAGTGTTCGATAAACCCAAAGACCCCAGTTTTTGGGATAAAAACTCACTATTTGACAAAAACTGCTGGGATAATTGGAAACTAGTCTGGAAGAAATTAGGCATTGACCCACACCTAACACCATATACCAAGATAAGGTCAAAATGGATTCATGATCTAGGCATAAAGAATGATATTATAAACAAATTAGAACAATGTAGGATGGTTTACCTCTCAGACCTGTGGAGGGGGAAGGAATTTGTGACCAAAGAAGAACTAGAGGTCATCATTAATCATAAAATAGATAAGTTTGACTATATCAAGTGGAAAAGTTTTTGTACAAACAAAATGAATGCAGACAAGATTAGAAGGGTAGCAGTAAACTGGGAAAATATTTTTACATCCAAAGGTTCTGATAAAGGCCTCATTTCTAAAATATATAGAGAATTGACTCAAATATATAAGAATTCAAGCCATTCTCCAATGGATAAATGGTCAAAAGATATGAACAGACAATTTTCAGACGAAGAAATTGAAATTATTTCTAGTCACATGAAAAGGTGCTCCAAGTCACTATTGATCAGAGAAATGCAAATTAAGACAACTCTGAGATACCACTACACACCTGTCAGATTGGCTAAAATGACAGGAAATGATAATGATAGCTGTTGGAGGGGATGTGGGAAAACTGGGACACTGATACATTGTTGGTGGAACTGTGAACGGATCCAACCATTCTGGAGAGCAATTTGGAGCTATGCTCAAAGAGTTATCAAACAGTGCATACCCTTTGACCCAGCAGTGTTTCTACTGGGCCTATATCCCAAAGAGATTTTAAAGGAGGGAAAGGGACCCACATGTGCAAAAATGTTTGTGGCAGCCCTTTTTGTAGTGGCAAGAAACTGGAAATTGAAAAGATGCCCATCAATTGGAGAATGGCTGAATAAATTATGGTATATGAATGTTATGGAATATTATTGTTCTGTAAGAAATGACCAACAGGAGGATTTCAGAGAGGATTGGAGAGACTTGCATGAACTGATGCTGAGTGAAATCAGCAGAACCAGGAGAACATTATACACAGCAACAAGACTATACGATGATCAATTTTGATGGACATGGTTCTCTTCAACAATGATGTGATTCAAACCAGTTGTGCTGCGATGAAGATAGTCATATACATCCAGAGAGAGGCCTGTGGGAACTGAGAGTGAACCACAACACAGCATTTTAACGCTTTCTGTGAATATTTCCATGCATTCTGTTTTCCTTCTTAGGTTGTTTTTTTTTTCTTCTTCTCTTTCTAGATCTGATGTTTCTTGTGCAGTAAGATAACTGTATAGATATGTATACATGTATTGTATTTGTCATATAATTTATCCTATCTAGCATGTATTGGATTACCTGTCATCTAGGGATGGGGGCCGGGGGGAGGGAAAGGAAAAGCTTGGGAAAAAAAAGTTTTTTTTGCAGGGGTCAATGTTGAAAGGTTACTCATGTGTTTTGCAAATAAAAAGCTTTATTAAAAAAAAAAAGAAGCTTACTACAGAGTAGATATAAAGTCACTGCTTACAGGAAAAAAAAAACATACCAAGTCTAAGGGGAATGTCTTGAGTACCTCATAAAAGGGATAAAATCCAGCAAAGATCTATGAATTACCCCCTTTTCCAGATATACTTTCTACTTGTACTCTAAACTTGGGTCCAATTTCCCTTGGAATCTGTATGTACTTATGGGAGAAGGTATCTTTGGGGAGGATATTTTGTAAGAATTGTTCTTATTGTATCATTTTGGTGAATACACATTTCTTTTTTTTTTGTTAAAGCTTTTTATCTGTAAAACATATGCATAGGTGATTTTTCAACATTGACCCCTGCAAAGCTTTCTGTTAGAAATTTTTCCCTCCTACTCCCCACTCCTTCCCCTGGATGGCAAAAAGTCTAATACATGTTAATTATGTTAAAATAGTGAATACACATTTCAAAAAGCTCTTTAATTATCCCAATTGGTAATCTTTGGGGGAAGCACAAATGTAGGAACTTGGCAGCTACAAAACTGGAAAAGATACTTTATCCTTTGTTTTTGGAGAAGACCAATGACATAACAGATGATGTCTTGATTTGCTTGTGAATTGAGACAGAGTTGAATAAAGTCTTAAGTGTTAAAAAAAAAAAACAAGTAAAGCACTGTATAAATGCTATTGTCATCATTATTATTACCTGCAGAAAGGTTAGAACAGAGACACAGAATAAAGATCTAAAAATTCTATCCCACAAAATCAAATTCAATATGCATTTTGAAAGTGTTTACTTTAAATGGTACAGTAAATAGACTTTCTAGCCATGAAATTAGAGTTTAAATTCTCTCAGACACTTTTTTAGCTGTGTGACCCTGAGCAAAGCACTTAACCTTTTTTAGCTTCATCTTCTCTTCTGTAAAATGGGCATTATAAGAACATTTACCTCACATTGTTCTCACAAGAATTAAATGGGATAATATATTTAAAGTGGTTTACAAACCTTTAAACATGATATAAATTTTGGATATTATTATAATGATTGAACTTAAATTATTCTGACCTTCCCAAGGTTGCTGGGAGGAAAGTATTTTGTAAATCTAAAAGTAAAATAAATGTAGTTGTCATAACCTTCTTCACTCTTGGATATTTTCAACTAAATTTGCATCCTGTTCTTTATTCTTTACATTTAGTAAATTCTGTACATTTAAGCTGGTTTGCCCCAATTGTTTTTATATTTCAGCTCTTTAATCATTTTGGTGGTTCTCTTGGAATTTTCTCTAAGTCTCCACTTCTCTTTTAAGTGGTGGAGTCTTGAACTGGAAAAATTTCCTTAGCATCAATGGTAGGAAAAAAAATAATGGAAAATGCATGTTCTAGTGTGGACAAGTCAGAAAAAAATCATTTATTGTACCCTATGACAGTGGTATTTGACTAATTTTTCTCCTTTTTTTCAAATCAAGGAAACTGTGTAAAAAGGAGAGCAAAGAATTTGTAGATTGGAGATTAATTGTAGATTCAGCTTTTTTCCCTCCCAGAGATTTTAGCAGAGAGTTGTGGGTTTAGCTCCATTTTCTGTGGACTTTAAGATTTCTATTGTGTTATGGAAATGTTTTATTTTGTAAGTTCAGAATAAAATAAATTGAATTTTAAAAAAGATTTTCTTAAATAAACTACATTTCCTGCTTGGGTAGTGGTCCCTTCCTAAAGTTAGATACTGGTTCTATAATTTCATTGGTATAGGGAACTTCTAGTGAGAAAACTCTATGCATCAATTCCGGTTAACACTTTGCTGGAACTTAGAATCTTCAACCAGTCTAGAAATAGTAAATGATGGGGGAAAGCATGCTGAAGAGAAGTGATGAATGGCCCAGTTTGACATGAGTACAGAAAGGGGAAGACCCTAACTAATTAATTCAAAAACTTCTAATGAAAGGTCTCTAGTTAAAAAGGAGAGATGACAGAATGTTTGAGTCAGCAAGATAACTTGGAACAAGGCATGTATTAAAGGAAAAATTAGTATGCCAACCAACAGTAGGATATCT
>JAJPUD010012929.1:26321-46882 GCA_023553655.1 Myrmecobius fasciatus
AGAGAGAGAGAGAGAGAGAGAGAGAGAGAGAGAGAGAGAGAGAGAGGGAGGGAGGGAGAGATTAAGTGGAAATTCTTGGAGAAAGTTTTTTGGAAGCTATAGACTACAAGCAAAGGCTAGCAGACAACACAGAGTCTCTGAACAAATACTTAATCCAACTTTTAAAATAAACTATTATAAACGCCCTATTAAAGAAAAAGGAAAAAAAAAATCAGATTTCCTTTATACAAAAGGAAGGCCAAAAAATTTATGTAAAAGATCTAGATATAGGGAGGGAAGACAGTGCCTGGGCAATATGGAAGGGATAACAATATATTTGATCAGCCTAGAAATTCATAGACATTTTGAAACTAGTTACTTAGTTATGAGGCTAGATCTCTTAGAGTCTGGTAAAAAAAAAAAAAGGTTCCTTTTTGTGGAAACTGTGACAGCCTTCCCAGAATAATGATTGTAAATGTATTAAATGAAATGAAAAGGATCACAATGGAAATTAATTATAGTGAAATAAAGATGGTATCCTCTTCCTTTTCCTCCTCCCATCCAAATTTATGCTTTTCTGATTGTATAGATTTGGAGTGTGGCTTTTCAATCTGATTTCTTTGTTTATTGGTTTCTCCTTTGTTTTTATTATTTTATTTGTTTATTTACTGTTACCGAGATTTAGTTAACTAGGGAATATATATAGGCCTCTCACATGATGCCTAGATGGAGTTCACAAAACTCAGGTTAACAGTATAAACATAAGGGGCTTTTTCAAATATTAGTATAAAGAATTGCATTTTTGTCTCCAAATAAAATAACTGTCTTCCCGGATTAATTTTTGTTGTGCATCATTTTGAGGAATTAGGCAGACTAAGTTTTTCTTTGTCATATGTCTTCCTTGGCTATTTAAGATCTTGAACACTTAATCTGGTCAAATTTTTTAATTTAAATGAGAAGTTTACCGGTATTTATGAACTTGGCAGATTTCTCCAAGAGTAATGGACAGAGAACAATATAGAATTATCAAAGTTCAATAATACTTCATGAAAGTCCTTGATTTGAGGCTCTTGGTTAGTTATTTTGGAACTTTCTTAATAACGCACTATTAATCAAATATTGATATAAACTACAAGCTACATTTTTTTCCTTCAAAACACTACACTCTCGTAGCACGCTCTAGCAGTGTGACCCTGGGCAAGTCATTTAACTCCAATTGTCTCAGCAATAAAAAACAAAACAAAATAAAACAAAACACTGCACTCTCTTCACCCTTTGTCTCAGTCTTAACATTTTTATCAGAATGACTATTAAGAAGAGATTAACTATTGTAATCATTTTCTTTTTTTAAAATTTTTTTTCTTTATTAAAGCTTTTTATTTGCAAAACATATGTATAGGTAATTCTTCAACATTTATCCTTACAAAGCTTTCTGTTACAAATTTTTCCCCCCTAGTCACCACCCCTCCCCTAGATGGCAGGAAATCCACTACATATTAATTATGTTAAAATATTTGACAAATTGAATATATGTATACATATTTCCACACTTATCATTGTTGTACAAGAAAAATCTATTGTAATCATTTTCTAATGCAATATTAAAAAATAAACAAGGAAGTACAAGGTAAAGCTGAAGAATAGAAAGATTTAAGAAAACTTGTTAAGAGCAGAAAATCAATCAAGTGATCAAACACAGAAGCATTTATCAAGTATCTAATGTGCCGGACATGTGTCTTTTACTAAAGACAAAATATGTTTCTGTCTTGAATTATAACATGCATAGATGAGTATTAACACCCTTCTGGATTTCATAAACAATTTTAGAGTTTAATTCCAAGATTATTACCACTATTTCAAGTTCTAATGTATCCTTTGAGTCTAGTATCCTATAATTATACCTTCTGAGCCCCCATTGGTATGCTTCCTATTATCAGTCAGGCAGTAGACACAATTTGCTCTTGATAAAGACTTTTACTAAGATAGAATAAAAAAAATTACAAAATTCTTCTCTCCCAGCCCCCTACCAAAAAAAAAGAATAACTCAGTCAGATTTTCTTTCAAATATTTAAAAAGTCCATGAAAAGGGTTGGCTTAAACAGTGTATACAATGATAATGAATATGAGACACAAACATAGGGAGCACATGTGACCAAAGCAACTCACAATTCTTAAACAGCAGGGTTTCAATGTTTTGTCTTTCCTTATGAAGTCTTGACAAGGCAACTCCTTGTATTAAGTGTCTCTGCTTGGTGGGACCCTGAGTAATTTTCAATTGCAAGAAATATTTCTATTGACTTACTTTCTAGTTGGCTCTTCCTTTGTTGCTAGAAATTAACTTTCTGAAAGCTTCCTTGAGATTGGAGTAATTATCTTTCTGTATCAATATTTGTGTGAAATATGTGTGTCTGTTCCTTCAGCAGCTTTGAACAATCTTAAACTGCCCTTGAACGGTCGGATGGAGTGTCTTTTACTTAGTTTCGTAGCTTTGTTTCTAGATTCCATAAAAAAGTCTCTCTTCCTTTTTAAAGAGTGCCTTCTCAGGAAAAGAACAATTTCTTTCTCAACTGCTGGTTTCCATTAAAACTCTTTGTAATGCTTCTATTGTTGTTGTTGTTTAGTCATTTTCAGTCATGCCCAACTCTTCATGACCCTTTTGGAGTTTTTTGGGGGGAAGGCAGAGATACTGGTTTTGCCAGCATATTTTAGAAATGAAGAAACTGAGGCAAACAGGTTAAGTGGCTTGCCCTGGGTCACACAGCTAGTAAATGTCTGAGGTCAGATCTGAACTCAAGAAGATATGCCTTCCGGGTTCCAGTCCCAACATTTATCCCTCCCCCCTTCCCTCACACCAAGGTTAGCAGCTGAGTTTTTAAGAGTTATTGAGAGATTTGGTCAATTTTTAGTCCAG
Source organism: Myrmecobius fasciatus (assembly GCA_023553655.1). Taxonomy (NCBI): domain Eukaryota; kingdom Metazoa; phylum Chordata; class Mammalia; order Dasyuromorphia; family Myrmecobiidae; genus Myrmecobius; species Myrmecobius fasciatus. The sequence goes on from JAJPUD010012929.1 coordinate 29,212, forward strand.
GAAACATCATTGCATTTTCTTACTCAATTAGAGAAAGGAATATTTCCCAAATTTGGACAGATCAATTTATTGATAGGAATACAAGATCTATTGGAATATAGATCTGGAAGAGACTTCAGAGAATCAACAAATTATATCATGGGAGAGTATCAGAAAACAGTTTATTAGAGAAGATAGCAGCACATCAAAGAGAAAAGGGAAATTAAGGATCCTAGCAGTTGGCAAGTGATGCAGAAAATAGTTTGCAACCCAATGATATCACTAGCCTGGCAGATGTCTTTGATAGTTTTTCAGAGAAAGAAGAAGCAAAAGCAGAAGCTGAAGAAGGAAATAGTATATATGTAGCTCAAAAAAGACAAATGTCCCTGAATATGTCCACTCATATTCTTTTTCTCTTTCTAATACCAGAATGTGTGGAAGAATTGTTTTGCTATGTTGTTTACTTAAATGCCTTGATTTAATTAAAATGCCATGTTGGTGATCTGACCAAAAGCAAAAACAAATGAAAACTAAACCAAAGCAAAGTTGTAGGTTTCAAGTCAATGTTGATTGAGAGCATTCCTTGAACGTAGAGTGACTTTTAGAGACCCATAACTGAGGAAGGCCTGAATTAAATATATCAAACTATATAACATAGTGTAACCATCCCAAGAAATAGAAACTATTTTAAGATAATAATAATGACATTTCATATTTATGTTGTTGTTGATGTTCATTTTAAGTTCCTGAAAAGGAACAATGACATTGTGAGGGTGAAGTCTTGATTTTTGAGTGAGTTGAATTTAAGTGGAACAAAGATATGCAAAATCATCAGTCTCACTCTCTCCTCCAGAGTCACTGAAATTCGGGGGCAAAACAAAAGTCAAGAGGACTTACAGCTTCAGTCCTTAGTCATTGAATGCATGTTGCTTCACACAAACTGAGACCTGAAAAATGTCAAGGTCATTATATTTATGTAGTACTTAACTTATTATTATTAACCTTATCAGATGAAAAGTACAAGTGGTGTTGTATCTATTTTATAAATGGGGAAAATAGAACTCATGGATATTAAATGACCTTTCCCATTACCACACAGCTAATAAATGGCAGACATAGGACTCAAACCTAGACTTTACTGACTGGAAACCATTTTCCATAATCTCACATTACCTTCCTTAATTTACAAGTTTCCTTAAGTGCCTTACAAGTGTTTTGCATTGTTTCCCTTGAGCATAGGTCAGCTATATTGAACCAAGTTATATAAGATATGACCTAAAACTGAAAAACAATTTACATTATCTGGTATGACAAAGAGCAAAAGAAGAGGCTTAATTAGAAAGTGTATGGGGTTAGGGTGAGGAGTGGGACATGGGAGTTATACACTATTTTATTTTATTTATTATTGGTGAATTTAATTCTCATTTCTGTATGTGAGAGTATAGCAAGGACACACCTTAAAAGTTCATAAAACCACATTAATTCCCTTTAGACCTGTGCAGGACACAGAAAGAGGGAAAAAAAGAGAATTTACTGCCTACTTTGGAGCCAGTTCCAAAAGTGAGCCATAACAGCCTGTACCTAAAGTATGAAGCAGTGATGGGTTATTTCTAAAAATATTGTAAAAAGGGATTTTGCTGTTTTATTTCAGGCTTAGACTCCATCCTCTTCAGTCACTAAAATGTGCACATATGTCTATTGAGCTTTGTAAAATGGCTTATTTACAGTCTTGGACATCTTGCTTCATCTCTGCCTTTTTTTTTCCAGATAAACTTCATTCTGTTCCTAGAGAAATAAAATAACCTGAAGCTACAAATAAGCAAAATTTAAAATGCCTAGACCATTTTATTTTCTGATACTCTTGCCAGTATATACCTCCACAGTTTTTGTAGGATAGACTTGAAAAAAACGATAAACACAATACAATAAACAGTTCAGCATTCTCATGGGCAGCTATTAGCCATTGAATCAGAAAGAATTCAAACAGCAATACCACAAGAAATAATGAGAAAATAAATTAATTAAATCATGCCTGGAAATTAAAAAAAGTTTTATTGATGTCTTTTGCTTTTTACATCATAGTCATTTCAGCACATGATTTCTGTAACCCCCAATCTCCCCACCCTGAATTCAATGCCCCTTGATTGCCAAGGACCAAATCCTATAGGCTACTTTTGTTGGGTACTCTGAAAGCTAAGTATGATTTTTACCTTTTAAAATATAATAAGCAATTAATTAAAATGCAATTTTATCTTAAAAAGTAAAAACTATTCCTAATTTAGAGCCCTCACAAAATAGGAAGCAAGTTGAGTTTGGTTCTCAGACCCCTGTTCCATTGTGTCAAAGAAAAATAGGGATAGGGACTTGAAATGTGATTTCATTAATGATAGGGAGCTCCTTGGTGATGGGGGTCCTATTCTGGTCTGCACTTCCTCTGAAAATCTTAAGAGGATTGCTTAACCAAGAGCATGGAGAGGTCAAATGATTTGCCCAGGATCACACAGTCGTAATGCATTACAAATAAAATTTGAATCCAGATCTTTTTGGTTCTGAGGTCAGCTCTCTGTACTATCTCTCAAAAAAGAAAGAAAAAATAAGCAAGCAAAATTTACAGATACAATAATCATATCAGATAATACGTATAGCTTTCTGAATCCTGGATCTCTGGTGAGAGCATGAGGAATGCGTCATTTTCTGCTCTCTGGGACCAAGATTAGTTATTACAATTACTCAGAATTCAAATTCTTTTTAACTTTTCTTTTTCTTTCCCCATTTATAATATCAAAGTTATTGTGTATAGCATTTTCTGGTTCTGCTGATTTCACTTTGTGTTAGTTAATACAATATTTCCCTGCATTCTTATTATTTGTTGTTTCTTAGAACGCAATAATATTCTGTTATATTTCTACATATGTTTGTCCAGTCAGGCCAGAATAGATGGGCACTTACTTTTTGTTATTTAATATTTTATTTTTTTCTAATTGGATGTAAAAACAATTTTAATTTTTTTTTCAAATTTTGAGTTCCAAATTCTTTCCTTCCCTTTCTTTTCCTCTCCCCCATTGGTAAAGAAAGCAATTTGACAGGTTATACACATTCATGTAAAACACATTTCCATGTAGGTTATTCTATGAAAGAAAACACAGATAAAAAAAACCAAGACAAGTAAAGTTAAGAAAAAAAGATCTTTGATATGTGTTCAGGTTCTACCAGTTCTTTTTTCTGGAGAGGAACAGTACCTTTCATCTTAAGGACTACAGAATTGTCTTGGATCATTATATTGCTGAGAATAGTCAACTTATTCACAGTAAATCATCATGCAATATTGCTGTAATTGTGTATAATGTTCTCTCAGTTCCTTTCATTTTACTGTGCATCAACTCATCTAAATGTTCTCATGTTTTTCTAAGAGCATCTTGCTCACCATTTCTTAAAGCAAAATAATATTGCATGACAGTCATGTACAATAATTTGTTTAGCCATGCCCCAATTAATGGGTATCCCCTCAATTTCCAATTCTTTGTCACCACTAAAAGAGATACTATAAATATTTACCCTTCTTCCAAGATGGTATGATTTAAGGACAGGTATGTTTACAATAATAATTGTTTTATGCACTGGCTTATGAGTGACAACAAGAGCTCTTTTCAGCCTTGGAACTATGACCAGGGTCTCTGTTCTCCTGTGGCTGCAAGGTCTGTTATACTAGTATTCATCCTTGGACTAGACCCAGGACTGAGATCTAGATCGAAGTACAGGCCATGCAAAGAGCCCTGCTCCTGGTCCCAACAAAGGAGTTCCTGTAAATTTCCTTCTGCTCAGTATTCGATGCCCTTATGGTCTATGGGCTGAGGGGTCTAGAAACCATCACTGTGACCCTTGATTCAGTCACTTTAAGGCCTGCTGCTGGTTTGTTGGGATCTTGTCTGTTTAGACTCATTCTGCAATGGATTTCACTCTTCTCTTACCCTGGTGCAACAAGCCTTTACTGCCAATTTTCTAAGTTGGCTTGGACTGGAAAATTGTCTCACTCCATCTTTTTCTGAGTTCTGCTGCTCTAGAATTTGTTCAGAATCATTATGGAGGGGCTCAGGTGAATCCCTACCTTTATTCTGCCATCTTGGCTCTGCCCTCTCACAGATTATTCTCAATAGGCACCTACTTTGTTCTAGGGCTTTGTCAATACAAAAAGTAAAATTTGAAATGTTTTGGAATATATGAAAACTTTGAAGTAATCACTTAGTAGTGAAATCACTGAGTTAAGCAGTACAAAAAGGTTAGTTACTGATTTATTGATTCACATAATTCCAAGTTGTTTTACAGAATGGTTGATTCACTCCTTTACCAACAGTATACTATTGTTTTTGAAATCCAAAGCCAATACCATATTGAATATTTCCTATTTTTTTGTCACATCAGCCAATTTTCTAAGAGTGAAATTTAATCTTATTCTTTAATTAGGATTTTTATTATTTAAGGTTTGAAATGTTTTCTTATGGTATTTATTGTTTACAATTCTGCTTTTAAAATTAGTTGTTCATATCATTTGACAAATGTTGGCCTGGAGAATGACTTTTGGAATATAAAATATTCCTGTGTCAATTTCCTACTTATTCTAATATCAGACTTTCTCAGTGATCTTTGATTTCCCCCCATTTAACAGTTTCTCTTATTTTAACTATCTTGACTTTATTCTTGCAAAACTTTTTAATTTCAAGGAATAAAATATTTTTAACTTTATTTTTTTATTTTTATTTTATTTTTAACTTTTATGGTCCCTTCTATTCTTTGTTTGATTAAGTATCTATAATTACAAAAATACTTCCTTTAATATATTTCTTTTTGGTTGATGTAATCCTTTATCTAGATCTAGTATCCATTTGGAGCCTTGATGCATAAAGAAATTTTGAAAAAGATGAAAGGCCAAAGTAAAGAAAGTCTCCCAATAAATCACTCCTATAAACAGAAAAATACATGTAAGCTAGTTTATAATTCATATGTGATTTGATTACTAAGGAACTAGAGATCTGAGTTGATCATGAGTCAGAATTATTAGGAACCTCACTAAAATTCTTGAGCTTTAATGTTGTGCCAGAAACATAAATGAGGTAATGGTGTATGGGGCAAACAAGGGGAAGTATCTTCTGCCTAATGAAATAAATTGAGGCAGCTGCCCTTGAAAATTAAAAATAAGCCTAAGGTCATATCTTTCTTAGATAGTAAATGGAGCTTGGGGAGAAGGGAGGTGTGGGAATTCCTCTCATGGAATAAAAAATTGGAAGGAATAAATCTTTTCATTTAATCTGTTTTTCTATGTACTTCACCTGCATTGATTTTGTTCATGCAAAAGTTAATTATTAAAAAAATTTAATAATTAAAATAGCTTATTTTATCTTTTCTGATTATATTAATCTCTTGTATCTTGAAAATAGCATTACAAAATATCTCTTTTTTAAAGCAATATTTTATCTAAAATTTTATCTAAAAATGAGCAATACTGCTTCTGGGCACTTTGATGGCTCCAAATCTTCTGACTCAACCTCCTAGATTTTTAAGGACATAAAAGATCCTAGTTCCCTAAGAGTTGGTAGATTTCTGAAGACCAAGGAAGTTGCTATATCTTTTATCATATCCTATTCTACTGGTCAGATTCATTTCCCTGTAGAGATGAGAGGACTATGTTCAGAGAAACTAAAGTCAGTGTATTTTTTATTTTGCTGCATTGGGGCAAAGTAAAACTTTTTTTATTAAATATTCAATGACCTACTTCCCAAAATTGAACTTCTTTTTAAAGTGATAGCATAAATTATCTCAAGTAGACCTTGTTTATTTGTTTTTTTGATACTTTCAAAAATAAACTTGCCCCTATCATTTACCAGTATCATATGCCCATCCACTCCCCATCTTCACATACAACTTTCTTTTACATCAAGCAAGTACAGTCTAGCAAAAGAATATAACACATTATCATATGTAAAATTGGACAGGAATGGCTATTAAGTCAACCAATCAATCAATAACCCCCAACTCATTTAAAGTAATTAACAAGATGCCATATAACCTGATGCCTTTATCAGGTAAGAATATCTTTATTGAATCATCAATCAATCAAAGTCATTAAAGTAGATGTTAAAAGTTCTTAATAAATTTAGAAGGAGTGAAAACCATTGGATGAAATGAGACAAATTATATTTAGGAAATTAAAGAATTAGGCATATTCTACAGACCATAGATAAAAATGTCAAGCTAGTTCAGCATCTGGGATTCAAATATTAGTTCTGTTTAATGATAGAGCAGCTTCAAATAAACTCCTGAAAAGAAATTTCTTAGACAGAAATAGAGAGTCTCTGTTTTCTCCTCCTCCTACACCCTCCTTGGGAAAGAGATAATCTTGTGAATTTAAGAAGTTAGAATATTTGGACTTCTCATTGGCATCCCAGCACGGGAAAGCTGGTAGCAGCTGGATCAAAAACTGAGAACAAAGTAGGTCCATTGAAGAAAGGCAGTTTCAGGATCTATAAGGAATTTATCATAAAGCTGTGTTGCTGCTAAGCAGAAGCTTATGAGGTGCTCACAAAGGGGAAAAAAAGCACTTCCAGCAATCATCTGTGAGTTTATCTTTTTGACACATGAGATCTTAATCTTGAGCCCATTCTCCCCTGGACTGTATACACACAGAAACACGCATGTATATACATGTATACATATATGTATATGTGCATATATATTATATATATGGAGAAGAGAAAGAGAGGGAAGGAGAGGGAGAGAGAGGAAGAAAGAGAAAAAAGGAGAGAGAGAGGGAGAGGAAGAGAAAGAGAGAAGGAGAAAGGTGGAGAGGAAGAGAGGGAAAGGGAGATTTGTTTGTACTCATATTATACCATTCTAGTAAATGGCTGTTTCCTAAAAGCTAATTAAATCTGGCTGGCTAATGGATATCAATTGATAATTAATAGTAGGAATAACAGTGGGAACTTGTGAGCAATAGTACTAAAAGAAAAAAAGACACTTAAAATTGCCTTACAGATTCTTGAGGACAAATAATTGCAATTCTTTGGAGATCAAATCCATCAGAGTTAGGGCAGATGAAAAAAAGAGCCCATGCACTGGACTACAAAGGCCTGACAGTTTTTTTTTATAGTTCATTCCTTATTTTATACAATAACTTTCCTTGTACAGATTAAAAATTGAGGGCAACAGATATGAAATATGTTGCATAGCATCACGCTATAGTGAAAGTGGTCAAGTGGAGTTTGGATACATAGGTCTCTTGATTCCTAAATCTCAGTTCTACACAGTTCAATATATTTTGTTGCCTCTCTTCAGCCTCTGCTTTCTATAAAAGTATTTGTATGTACAGTTGCCCTCTTGGTTATGGATATTTAAATTTTATAACTTGATCTTTCTGAATCTGGGACCACTAGCTTTAATTCTGCCAGAGATCACATTAAGGTCCAGAATAGAGGGATGGTATAAGGATAATTTTTGGATTTGTTGTTGTTAGGGTATGATATGGTTTGATGAAATATACAAACCCTGATCATTTGAGAGGAAAATTAGATTCTTCTGGTACCTCAGGGCATGATCTTGATGAATGGTGCAAATATAATTTAAAGCAAAGAAGAGTTAAACTCTAACCTCAACAAATTCATTCAGTCTGCCATGCAAGATTAACTGAGCTCTTATTTCTGCGGAAATAGAAAGGCTGCAATCTACATGAACTCACTCAGTTTATTATGGTGATGCATCTAACTATAATGAACATATATAGAGAAATATACATGGAAAGGAATGTGTCAATAAACTGAACTTACTCAATTTCATAATTTTCCCAAGGAAAGTTTGTGAATTCAAAATACATGATATCACCATAATAAAGATGACCTTTGTTACTTGATCTGATCCTTAGACACATACTATTATCCTTATGAGGATGATGTAGGGTAGGTATAGCAAGTATAATACATGCTTATGTGTATATACATATACATAAATGTGCATGCATATATATACATATCCATGCATGTTATGCACTTGTATATATGCATGTGTATGCTTGTATACACACATATAAATATGTGTACATGTATGTACACACAACCCAGTACTCAATCTGCCCATAAACACTGCATGTATTACACATGCATATACAACACATACACAAGCATATATACATGCATGTACACATAGAGACCCATAACAAAATAATAAAAAGCCATTGGAATGTAATGAATTGGGGGTGCTGTGGTCAGAACTGAATTTTAGGAAAATCAGTTTGATAAAAGAATGAAGGGATATATATATATATATAATATATATATTCACATATATATGCCTGTCTATCATATACATATATGTATATATCTGTGTGAGATAATATGACATGATATGACATGACATGCTATTGTATAAAATATAACATAACATTCAAACATATATACATAATGCAATGAACTTTGTATTTTATGTTACATTATTTTATATTATATTAATCTCACACATATACATATATATATATATATATGTTTGTCTCTACTGGAATAGGTAATTTTTATCATAGTATATTTATTTATTTTTAACACACATTTCTTTATGAATCATGTTGGGAGAGAAAAATCAGAGCAAAAGGGAAAAACCATGAGAGAGATAAAAATACAAAAAAAAAAAAGACATAAAAATAACTATGTTGATTTACATTCAGTCTTTACATTACATTCTTTTCCTGGATGTAGATGGCATTTTCTGTCCAAAGTCTATTGGGATTGCTTTGGGTCACTGAACCACTAAGAAGAACCAAATTTTTTATAGCTGATAATTACACATTCTTGCTGTTATTGTATACAACGGATTCCTGGTTCTGCTTGTTTCTCTCAGCATCAGTTCATGTAAATCTTTCCAGACCTTTCTATAATAAGCTGGTTAATCATTTTTATAGACCAATAATATTCCATTACTTTCATGTACCACAGCTTGTTCAGCCATTCCCCAGTTGACGGGCATCCACTCCTTTTCCAATTCTTTGATACCACAAATAGATGCTACAAACATTTTTGCATATGCGGATCCCTTTCCCTCTTTTATGATTTCCTTGGGATACAGATTCTGTAATGGCACTGCAGTTTTATGGGTATAGTTACAGATTGTTCTCCAGAATGGTTGGATCATTTCACAACTTCACCAACAATGACCACCACCATATAGACCCTCATCATCTTGTACTTAGGTTATTGCAATAGCTTTCTAACTTTCCTCCTTGACTCACCTTTCCCTTCCCCAATTCAATCTTCATTCACATGTCATATTGATTTTTCTAAAATTCAGTGCTGACCATGTCACTCCCTATTCAATAAACTCTAGGATCTCCTTAATATCTCCAGGATTAAAGACAAATAAAACATAACTATCCAGAGCTTGAACAAGAAGTAGAGTTGAAACAGTTTTCACCAACTTCAAGCTAATTTTTAAAATTTTAATTGTGAGCATTTATATTTTGGAAAGGGGCAAACAACTAATCTGGGTCTGTTTTATTGCTTTATTGATTGTATAAACCAAAATGAAGGAGAGAATACTAATAATGCAAAAAATTTCAGAAGGCCAGTTTATAAACATTGAGTAACACACAATTGACTTGACACACTATGTTCTGTCTCCAAATTTGGCACTCTTTCCATTATAACTACCTTACAAGGTAAGTGACCTATGTGATGGTGGTACATGTGTGTAGAAGGGATGGAGGCAAATTTCTTAATTCCTAACTTTTTTGATCAGAGAGATTTGTGCTCTGGTCTTTTCCCCTTGGAACTCATGCTCTGAGCTCTGGAACCCTGGCTTCTTACTAGTAAGCATAAAACTTGAATGTCCTAGTCTTTGGCCCATAGTTTCACCTCTGCAGGCATATACATTTCCTTTTCAACTCTAGCTCTGAGAATAATAATCTATTTAATTCGACCATTCCTGGATTCCTGGTGAAGTTGTTAATCAAATGGTTCTATGACAACAATAACTTCCTGACTTCTCTGTCCAAAACAGTCTTCTTTAACCAAGACTCACTCATATGTACTGCCTTTATTAAAATGCCAGTTCTTTTTATCTAGGGACTTTTTTTGCTTGCCTTACATTTGTTTTCTGAGTATTTAGCATAGTATATGTCATATATTGTGCACTTAATAAATGCCTTTTTGTTTATTCATTCAGATTGGTATGGTGATTTCCTATGCTTTTTCCTAATGCTCCAAATATATATACACACATACATATGCATATTGATTTACTTTATCTTCATAATAACAAACAATAAATGTGGGAATATGGTTGTCCTAGAATTGGCAAGGGGTATCCTTACTATGACAAGGCCTGTGTTTGGAGTAGACAGGTTTGGGAAAATTCAAACAGAGAGAAGATAATTTAGTTCAATGATATGTTTTGCACATCCCACAAAAGCAGTTCCAAATATATAAATTATACAATTTGAAGTAAAACATAGTAAACTTTTTGTGAATGCTTATCTCTCAATTTAAAAATAATTCATACAGTTCTAATTTTTATATAACTGTTCTAAATTATCTTTTAAAAGAACAAGCAATTTTTCAAATTTATATTCCTATTGGACACCATAAACTTTTCTAACAATAAGTCATGCAGGTATTCATTGAACTTGGTTTAATTATCCTCATTAAGCCAGTAACTTCCACATCCACCTAGTCCCAGTCTTTACCTTGAACTTCAATTTCATGTCATTATTTGCCTATTGCATTCAACCTGGGTATCTTAGAGACATTTCAGACTCAATATGTCCAAAATAGAATATATTGTTTTTTTGTTGTTTTTCAGTTATGTCCTGTTCTTTATGACCCCATTTATGGTTTTCTTGGCAATGTTACCAGAAGGTATTTTCATTTCCATCTCCAGCTCATTTTACAAAGGGGAAAACTGAGGCAAAGAGGTTGTGACTCACCCAGGGTCACACAGCTAGTAAGTGTCTGAGGCCAGATTTGATCTCAGGAAGATTAGTCTGTAGGACTTTAGGTCTGGTACTCTATCAACTATTCTACCTTAATGCCCTGAACTTATCTTTCCCCACAAATCCACTCTTCTTTCAAACTTTCCTATTTCTGTCAAAGGTACCACCATTCTTTCAGTCTTCCAAATTCCCTTCAGTTTCATTCTTATCTCCTCCTTCTTCCTCACTCCAATCACTAAATCTTACCTTTTTAAATTCTATAACATTTCTCACATCTAATCCCTTTTCTCTACTCTCACTGCTACTATTTTGCTTTAGGTCTTTATTAATTATGGATTGAATTATTCAGAAGCCCTCACAATTGTTCTTTCTGCCTAGTTTCTTTTCACTTTAGTCTATTAGTCATATAGACATATAGACATATGGCTGCTATAATGATTTTTCTTAAATATAGAAGGGGCTTAGATCTGAAATGTCTTCTTTACTCAATAAGTTCTATTAGTTTCCTATTTCCTCTAAAATAAGAGAAAAATAAATTCCTGTTAATTTTTATTCATTTGAAAAATAGATAACTACTTTTTTGTGTATATGTTCAAGTGATTTCCCAATTTCCTTTTTTGCAGAAGAATAATAAGCACATTGAATTTACTATGCAAATTGTGAATCTGCTTATTAACTAAATAAAAGAAATTATTCCCTCTACCACAAAATTATCCATGAGGCTATTTCATTTGATGATCTCCATGTATATTCAGATCAATATAGTTAAGTCGATTGCCTCCCATTTAAACCTTCCTTGATCACTATTTAGTAATCTTTTTCCAAGACTAGTTCAGGCTCCTACTTTTTGCCAACAGCCATTGTAAATAACAAGATTTTTATCATATTCTTGTACAGATATCTGAGCAATGGATTTCTCAAGTATTGTTAGGAAATGACTTGAAATTTGTGAAGAAACATTGGAAACCAAAGAATCAGTCATTTTCTTTTCTTTCTTTCCTTTTCTTTCTTGTCCATTGTTTTGTTTTGTTTTGTTTTTGGTGAGGTGATTGGGTTGAGTGACTTGACCAAGGTCACACAGGAAACTTGTCATTTTCAAATATTATTTTGGCTGAAATCTCCTTGCAATTTTTTTTTCTAAAAATTATCCTGTTGGTCAGTCATCATCTGCCATCACTATATATCTCCCATGTTGCTTTTTTTGCCTCATTTTTTCACCACCTTTTTCTGGCAGCTCTTTCTGCACTTCTCCTGACAGTGGAGTGGTATACTTTTGCCACTCTCTATAATCTGGTAGAGGGCAATTAAATGGTACAGTGGATAGATAGAATGCCAGGTCTTGAGTCCAGAAGACTCATCTTTCTGAGTTCAAATCTAACGTCCCACAGTTACTAGCTGTGTTACTCTGGGTAATCATCTTACCCTATATACCTCAGTTTCCTCATCTGTAAAATTAGCCAGAGAAGGAAATGGCAAACCACTCTGGTATCTCTGCCAAGAAAATGGATCATGAAGAGTTAGACACAACTGAAATGAGTGTACAACCACTTGCTCAAACTATTCCCCATTGCCTTTTTAATCATATTAAGCAAGCAAACAGTCAATTTAAAATATTTTTAAATCTTGCAGAGATTATGAAAGCTGCTATCTGGTTTCAATTCAACACAAACATGGTGAAATGATTGTCATAGAGATAATAGACTCCAAGATATGTTAAGACAGAATTTTATTTTGAAAATGTAAGGGGCAGAGAATAGGGGTTGGAGCCAAGATGGCAGAGTGAAAACGCGACTCTCTGTATCCTCCTCCGATCTTCTCTCAAATCAACAATAAAATAAGCCTCTGAACTGATCTTCAATTCAAGGCCTTTCTGGAAGATTACATAAAGAATCTCAAAAGAGAGCTGGAGGATAAATGGAAAAATAAAATGAGATCAGTGCAAGAAGCCCTCCAAAAGAGATATGATAAAGACACTAATTTACTGAAAAACAAAATTGATGAATTGGAAATAGACAATAATGCACTGAAAAATAAAATTAGTGAAGTGGAAACAGACAACAATGCACTGAAAAATAAAATTAGTGAAGTGGAAATAGACAACAATGCACTGAAAAATAAAATTAGTGAAGTGAAAAAAGAGTGCAATGAACAAACTGGCCAGTTACAAAAGGAGCTTAAAAAGGTAACTGAAGAAAACAACACTTTAAAAATAAGAACTGAACAAATGCAAGTGAATGACTCAATAAAACCTCAAGAATCAGTCAAACAAAAACAAAAAAAATGAAAAAATAGAAGAAAATATGAAATATATCCTAGGAAAAACAACTGACTTGGAAAATAGATCTAGGAGAGACAATCTAAGGATTATTGGACTTCCTGAAAGCCATGATGAAAAAAGGAATCTAAACACTATCTTCCAGGAAATCCTGAAAGAAAACTGCCCTGAGGTTGTAGAATCAGAAGGCAAAATTACCATTGAAAGCATTCACCGATTACCTCCTGAAAGAGACCCCAAAATTAAAACCCCAAGGAATATCATGGCTAAATTTCAGGACTATAGCACCAAGGAAAAGATTCTGCTAGCAGCTAGAAAGAAAAAATTCAAATACCGAGCATCAATAATTAGAATCACACACGATCTGTCAGCCTCCACATTGAAGGATCGAAGGGCCTGAAACCAAATATTCCAAAAGGCAAAGGAACTTGGATTACAGCCAAGAATTACTTATTCTGCTAGAATGAGCATTATCCTCCAGGGAAGAAGATGGTCATTTAATGATATAGGTGAATTTTACCTATTTCTAATGAAAAGACCAGATCTGAAAAAAAAAAATTTGACCTCCAAACACAGAACTCAAGAGAAGCATAAAAAGGTAAAAAGGAAAGCACTCTTGAGAATTTTATTTCTACTAGGGGGATAATTAAAGTTTGGGGGTATAATTAACTAGATATTACTTTGATAATATGAAAAAGAAAACCAGAGGGGAAAGGCTATCATACTAGCGAAAAGAGGGAAAAGGTGGTAAAATAAGATTTTTTAAAAAAAGGAGGTAAAAATAAGGTAAAAGCTCATGAAGAGGCAAAGAAAACCTAATATAATTGAGAGAAAGAAGGGGGGGGAGATGAGCATTGTGTAAATCTTACTCTCATCAGTTTGAGTTGTAAAAGTATATATCTGACACTTTTGGTTTCACAGAGAAACTTGTCTGTAGCTATAGGGAAGAGGGAGGGAAAGGAGGAAAAGAAAGGGATGAACTAATAGAAGGGAAAATAGAAGAATCAGGGGAAAGGAGTAAAAAAAGAGGGAGGGGATCTAAAGGGTGGTGGATTGTTTGGGGGAGGGGGTCATCAAAAGCAAAGTACTGAGGAGGAGGAAAGGGAGAAAGGGGTAAGGAAAGGGAAAAACAAAACTTGGGTAAATAAGATGGCAGGAAATAAAGAATTAGTTATTCTAAATCTGAATGTGAATGGGATGAACTCTCCCATAAAGCAAAAGCGGATATCAGACTGGATTAAAAACCAGAATCCCACAATATGTTGTCTACAAGAAACACATCTAAAACATAGTGACACATATAGGATGAAGGTAAAAGGCTGGAGAAGAACCTATTATGCTTCAGGTGAACAAAAAAAAAGCAGGGGTAGCAATCCTTATCTCAGATCAAGTAAAGGTCAAGATAGATCTAATCAAAAGAGATAAGGAAGGAAATTATATTTTATTAAAGGGTACCATACATAATGTAGCATTATCAATACTAAATATATATGCACCAACTGCAATAGCATCCAAATTCCTAGGGGAGAAATTAAGAGAGATGCAAGAAGAAATAGACAGCCAAACAATACTAGTAGGAGATCTCAACCTTGCTCTCTCAAAATTAGATAACTCAAATCACAAAATAAAGAAGAAAGAAACTGGGGAGGTAAACCATTTGTTAGAAAAGTTAGGTATGATAGATCTATGGAGAAAAATAAATGGAGACAGGAGGGAGTTTACTTTTTTCTCAGCAGTCCATGGAACTTATACAAAAATTGACCATGTGTTAGGGCATAAAAACCTCAAACTGAAATGCAGAAAGGCAGAAATAGTAAATGCATCTTTTTCAGATCATGATGCAATAAAAATCACATGCAATATAAGGCCAGGAGAAAACAGGCCAAAAGTTAATTGGAAATTAAATAATCTAATCCTGAAGAATGAATGGGTGAAAGAGCAAATCATAGACACAATCAATAATTTCATCCAGGAGAATGACAATAAGGAGACAACATACCAAAATTTGTGGGATACAGCCAAAGCAGTTATAAGGGGCAATTTTATATCTTTAGTTGTTTACTTCCATAAAATAGAGAAAGAAAAGATCAACGAATTGGGCTTATTAAAAAAAAACTAGAAAAAGAACAAATTAAAAACCCTCAATTAAATACCAAATTGGAAATTCTAAAAATAAAAGGAGAAATTAATAAAATTGAAAATAAAAAACTATTGAATTAATAAATAAAACTAAGAGTTGGTTCTATGAAAAAACCAACAAATTAGATAAGCCTTTAGTTAATTTGATAAGAAAAAGGAAAGAGGAAATCAAATTGTTAGTCTCAAGAATGATAAGGGAGAACTTTCCTCCAATGAAGATGAAATTAGAGCAATAATTAGGAGTTACTTTGCCCAACTTTATGCCAGTAAATTTGATAATCTAAATGAAATAGAGGAATATCTACAAAAATATAGATTGCCCAGGTTAACAGAAGAGGAAATAAATTATTTAAATGGCCCCATATAAGAAAAAAAATTAGAACAAGCTATTAACCAACTTCCTAAGAAAAAATCTCCAGGGCCAGATGGATTTACATGTGAATGCTACCAAACATTCAAAGAACAATTAATTCCAATACTATACAAACTATTTGAGAAAATAGGGACAGAAAGTATAATACCAAATTCTTTCTATGAGACTGATATGGTGCTGATAGCTAAACCAGGTAGGGTAAAAACAGAGAAAGAAAACTACAGACCAATTTCCCTAATGAATATTATTGCAAAAAATTTAAATAAGATATTAGCAATGAGATTATAGAAAGTCATCCGCAGGATAGTACACTATGATCAAGTAGGACTTATACCAGGGATGCAGGGCTGGTTCAATATTAGGAAAACTATCAGCATAATTAATTGCATTAATAACCAAACTATCAAAAACCATATGATTATCTCAATAGATGCAGAAAAAGCATTTGATAAAATCCAACACCCCTTCCTATTAAAAACACTAGAGAATATAGGACTAAATGGGCTTTTCCTTAAAATGATCAGTAGCATCTATTTAAAACCATCAGCAAGCATCATATGTAATGGAGACAAACTAAAACCATTCCCAATAAGATCAGGAGTGAAACAAGGCTGCCCACTGTCACCATTACTATTTAATATTGTATTAGAAATGTTGGCTTTAGCAATAAGAGAAGAAAAAGAGATAAAAGGAATTAGAGTAGGTAATGAAGAAACCAAATTATCACTCTTTGCAGATGACATGATGGTATACTTAGAGAACCCTAGAGACTCAACTAAAAAACTACTAGAAACAATTCACAGCTTTAGTAAAGTTGCAGGATTCAAAATTAATCCACATAAATCATCAGCATTTTTATATATTACCAACAAAGTTTAGCAGCAGGAGATACAAAAAGAAATTCCATTCCAAATAACAGATGATAGGATAAAATATTTGGGAATCTATCTGCCAAGGAAAAGTCAGAGACTATACGAACTAAACTACAAAACACTTGCCACACAAATAAAATCAGACCTAATCAATTGGAAAAATATTAAGTGCTCATGGGTAGGCTGAGCTAATATAATAAAAATGACAATACTACCCAAACTAATCTACTTATTTAGTTCCATACCAATCAAACTCCCAAGAAATTATTTTAAAGATCTAGAAAAAATAGTAGCAAAGTTCATTCGGAAGAACAAAAGGTCAAGAATTTCAAGGGAATTAATGAAAAAAGGCAGATGAAGGTGTCCTTGCTGTACCAGATCTAAAACTATATTGTAAAGCAGCGGTCATCAAAACCATTTGGTACTGGCTAAGAAATAGAGCAATCGATCAGTGGCATAGGATAGGTTATTAGGATAAACTAGGCAATAACCTTAACAATTTAGTGTTTGATAAACCCAAAGACCCCAGCTTTTGGGATAAGTACTCACTATTTGGCAAAAACTGCTGGAAAAATTGGAAACTAGTGTGGAAGAAACTAGGGCTTGACCCACACCTAACACCACATACTAAGATAAGCTCTAAGTGGGTTCATGATCTAGATATAAAGAGTGACATTGTAAGCAAATTAGAGGAACATAGTATATAGTTTACCTCTCAGACCTGAGGAGATAGAATAAATTTAAGTCCAAAGAAGATCTGGAACTCTTAATTGAATACCAGATAGATAATTTTGATTATATTAAGTTAAAAAGTTTCTGTACAAATAAAACTAATGCAGACAAGATTAGGAGGGAAGCATCAAATTGGGAAATCATCTTCACATTCAATGGTTCTGATAAAGGCCTCATTTCTAAAATATATAGAGAATTGTCTCATCTTTATAAGAATTCAAGCCATTTTTCAATAGATAAGTGGTCAAGGCATATGAACAGACAGTTTTCAGAGGATGAAATTAAAACTATTTGTAGTCATATGAAAAGGTGCTCCAAATCACTATTGATCCGAGAAATGC
>JAJPUD010012930.1:19894-46875 GCA_023553655.1 Myrmecobius fasciatus
CTTTTTTTTTTTTTTTTTGTTCACCTGAAGCATAAAAGATTCTGCTCCAGCCCTGTACCTTCACTCTGTATGTCTCTATGCTTTATATGTGATTCTTGTAAACAACATATTATAGGATTCTGGCTTTTAATCCAGTCTGCTATCTGCTTCCGTTTTATGGAAGAGTTCATCCCATTCACATTCACAGTTAAAATAACTAATTCTTTATTTCCTGCCATCTCATTTACCCAAAGTTATGTTTTTTTTCTTTCCTTTCCCCTTCCTCCCTTCCTCCTCCCCAGTATTTTGCTTTTGATGATCAACTCTCTCAAAGAGCCCTCCCCACTTTAGAGCCCCTCCCCCCTTTTTTAAACCTATTTCCCCTAATTCTTCTATTTTCCTTTCTATTAGTCTTTCCCTTTCTTTTCCTCCTTTTCCTCCCACTTCCCTATAAGGAGGGACAAGTTTCTCTGTGAAACCGAATGCAGCTGATATTCTCTTTTAGAGCCTAATTTGATGAGAGTAAGATTCACACAGTGCTCATCCCCTTCCCTTCTTTCCCTTAATTATATTAGGTTTTCTTTGCCTCTTCTTGAGATTTCACCTTATTTTTACCTCCTTTTTTTACCTTATTTTACCTCCTTTTTCCTCTTTTGCCAGAATGATACCCCTTCCACCTCTAGTTTCTTTTTCATATTATGAAAGTAAAATCAAATTATACCCCCATTCTTTAAGTATACCCATAGTAGAAATATAGTTCTCAAGAGTTCTTTCCTTTTTACCTTTTTATGCTTCTCTTGAGTTCTATGTTTGAAGGTCAAACTTTTGTTAAGATCTGGTCTTTTCATTAGAAATAGGTGAAATTCTCCTATATCATTGAACAACCATCTTCTTCCCTGGAAGATTATGCTCATTACAGCTGGATAATTTATTCTTGGCTGTAATCCATATCTGATTCCAGGCTCTTCGATCCTTTAATGTGGAAGCTGACAGATCTTGTGTGATTCTAATTATAGTTCCATGATGTTTGAATTGCTTCTTTTTGGCTGCTTGCAATATCTTTTCCTTGGTGCGATAGTCCTGAAATTTAGCCACAATATTCCTTGGGGATTTAATGTTGGGGTCTATTTCAGGATGTGATCAGTGAATTCTTCTGATAGCTACTTTACCTCCTGATTCTAAAATATCAGGGCAGTTTTCTTTTATGATTTCCTGTAAGATGGTGTCTAGGTTATTTTTTTTTCATCATGGCTTTCAGGAAGTCCAATAATCGTTACTTGTCTCTCCTATATCTATTTTCCAGGTCAGTTGTTTTTCCTAGGAGATATTTCATATTTTATTCTGTTGTTTTTTTAATTTTTTGTTTTTGTTTGATTCTTGAAGTCTTCTTGATTCATTCACTTCCATTTGTTCAATTCTAATTTTTAATGTATTATTTTCTTCACTTACCTTTTTTAACACCTTTTGTAATTGGCCAATTGAATTTTTTTATTCATTGCAGTCTTTTTCTATTTCACCAATTTTGTTTTTCAATGAATTGGTGTCTTTTTCATATATCTTTTGCAGGGCTTTATAGCCTTCTTGCACTGATCTCAATTCATTTCTCCATTTTTCTTCTAACTCTTTTTTTTTTATATTCTTTAAGCAATCTTCCAGGAAAGCCTTGTGAAACCGGGACCACCTGATATCTCCCTTTGCAACTTCCTCTGGAGTTGCTTTACCTTTAGGAACCTCAGTATCTGAGATCTACTCTTCTCGCTCTCCATAAAAGCTGTCTATGGTGAGAGTTCGTTTTTGTTTTTTATTCATTTTTTTTAAGCTTAAGGTCTGTTCAAAGAAAAGGAGGGTTAACTGCTTTAATTTGCCCTGGGGCAGTTCCTCTGATTGACTTCTGGTGCTGGGCAATTAAGGCCAGATCTGGACATTCTCAGTGGTTTACAATCTACCTTTTATAAAAGGCAGATCTGCCAAAGCACCTGCTTGCAACCCAGGCAGAGTGGCCCAAGAGGCTCACAGAAACTTCCTAGGTGCTTAGAAACTACCATGCTCTGAGTCCCAGCTAGGCTTCCTGCCCTCTCTTTGCTGCTGTCTGAGCACAAACTGTTCCCCTGCCCAACTGAAACAGACCTTTTAAGGTAACTTCTTCTGGGAATGTGTTGTACTCCAAATATTTGGAGGCACTTTGAGTCCAGAACCATTTTAGAGGCTTATTCTGCTGTTGGTTTGACAGAAGGTCACAGAGAATCTTGTCTGCACTCCCCCATCTGCCCATTATAATGATATTTTCCCCAAATAACTCTCAATTAAAAAACAAATGCTACCTTGTAATAAACATAGACAAACAAAACAAATTGACTCATTGATCAAGCCTCAAAATAATCTAATTCTGTATTTTTATTAAATCACTGATTGATCACTGGCATCCCTTGTAGGATTAATGATTGGATTGGATTAAGTTTTTTTGCTCTATAACTTTATGGTCATTACATTTGTTTCTTCTAGTTTTGTAAAATTCAATTTACATAAATTCATTTCCATCTTGCCAAATTTTCATTAATCCATCCATGTTGTCATTTATTTTTATTACATTCGTATGCCATACCTTGTTCAGTCATTTATTAATGTTATTATGTTATGCCCTAATATTTTCAAATCCTTTCTGTCAAGAAAATGAAAATTTTTATATGTAAGATTCTTTCATTCTTTGGGATACCAAGTGCAATAGCATCCAAATTCCTAGGGGAGAAATTAAGAGAGATGCAAGAAGAAATAGATAGCCAAACTATACTAGTGGGGGAACTCAACCTTGCTCTCTCAGAATTAGATAAATCAAACCACAAAATAAATAAGAAAGAATAAAAAAGAAAGAAAGTAAAACACATTAAATACTAATAAATAAATAAATAAGAAAGAAATTAAGGAGGTAAACCAATTGTTAGAAAAGTTAGGTATAGGAGAAAATTGAATAGAGATAATAGGGAGTTTCTCTCCATTCTGGAGAGTAATTTGGAGCTATGCTCAAAATGTTATCAAACTGTGCATACCCTTTGGCCCAGCAATGTTTCTATTGGGCCTATATCCCAAAGAGATCTTAGAGGAGGGAAAGGCACCCATATGTGCAAGAATGTTTGTGGCTGCCCTTTTTGTAGTGGCTAGAAACTGGAAACTGAATGGATGCCCATCAATTGGAGAGTGGCTGAATAAATTATGGTATATGAATGTTATGGAATATTATTGCTCTGTAAGAAACGACCAGCGGGATGATTTCAGAGAGGCCTGGAGAGACTTGCATGAACTGATGCTGAGTGAAACAAGCAGAACCAGGAGATCGTTATACACGGCAACAACAATATTATATGATGATCAATTCTGATGGACATGGCTCTCTGCAACAAAGAAATGTCTCAAACCAGTTCCAATTGTTCAGTGAAGAAAGCCATATACACCCAGAGAGAGGGACATGCAATGTGGATTACGACATAACATTTTCATGCTCTTTATTGATGTTTGCTTGCAGTGTGTTTCCTTTCTCTGATTTTTTTTTTCTTGTAGATAGGATTTTTCTTGCACAAAAACTTGTCAAGTATTTTATTATTATTAACATGTAATGGACTTCCTGCCACCTAGGGGAGGGGAGGGGACTGGGGGTAAAATTTGTAATGGAAAGCTTTGTAAAGATCAATGCTGAGGAACTACCCATACATATGTTATGCAAATAAAAAGCTTTTATAAAAAAATTTAAAAAAATAAAAACAAAACAAAACTATGCTTCAAAGTGCAAGAAATATGATTACTATTTCACAATTCTAATAGCAGACAACAAATTCTGTAAATGGAAAGGACAAAAACCTTCAAATATAAAAGGGAATTTAAGTGTCACAGGACTATTATTTCCTTAATAGAAAATGTAGAATACTATGGGACTCAATATTCCAAAAAACAAATAGGTTCAAAATGTGACTCAAAAGACTAGAAAGTACCTAAGAAGTTATTTCTAGGAAAAAAATAAGTAATAACAGAAGGATCATTAAATGATTTATTTCTATAAGTGCATAAAAGGATAAAAATGAAGATAGAATTTTAAGGAATGAATGAAGTGTCAGTAGAGGGATTGGTCTGAAAATAAGCTTATTACCTGCCCCATACAATTCCAATGCAAAGAGAAATTGATGGTAGAAGGGTTGAGGTGAAGTGGGGTGTAGAAATCAATGCATTTTATGAATCAAAACTGAAAACTGAGAGAATGCATAAAATAAGAGAGATGAGATATGACTAAAAGGAAAATATAGAAATGAACAAATTTCTGGGAAAACTAGCACTAAAAGACTTAAGATATTCTCTAAATTGTACTGCTAAAATGTGTGAAGTACTCCAATCAAGTTAGTGGAAAAGAAAGGAGAAATAACTCCTGTGATTTCTGTCATAAAGAGTTAGCATGGATAGTATATAAAGTGGCAAAGGGAGATTTTGAAACAGAGGAAAAATAAGTTGAAAATATCAGTTTGTAATGAAAAGGGCTCAAATCTATAGTGATGACATCACCATTCAGTACTGAAAAATAGGGACATTACAATGGTTATAATCTGCAGTTATTTATTTCTCTTAGATTATTACCTCCAAAGCAGTTTTATGTCTCCATGAAAAAGATTATGCTTCAAGAGAAGGGATAATTACATCCTCTCAAGAGCAATGAAATCAGAATGCTAGGAAGGTTTGACAAAAAGTGGGAATTCTCTGGTTAATTGGAGGGACAAATTACTAAGAGTATTTAAAGGAGTTGAAGTAGTTGGATTTCCTGCATTATCAGAAAACAAGAAAATTTCTATAATGTAATAATGCTTTTATCCTCAATTTTTCTTGAAGAAATTCTATTCTTAAAAAACACAAAAGGAGAAGAGACAAGAAGTGGTAAAAGCTACATTAACATAAAAATGGTTTTAAAACAAAAATATCAAATTTAAAAAGTCTTAATTCCATGAGAAATAAAAAGAGAATAAAGAAAGAATAAGCTAATACAAAAACCTTGAATTAACAGAATAAAATCTAGAATGGAAATAAAGAAAAGAGAAATAATAAAGAGAAAACATTAAAAATGCCCACTTTAGGAAACTGTTCTACAATAAAAATAACAGTAACAACCATCTACAGAAAAGAAAGAAAAAAATCAGAATTAAGTAACACTCCAAAATTAAAGAAAAGAGTGACTAATAGGAAGAGAATATTAAGAAAAGGGGAAGAGAATTTAAAACCAATAATATGTGACTTACTAATAATATCTGGAATGCAAAGATATTCATAGAAAAAATAGGAAATCTGAAGAAAATTTATTACATATTAGGAAAAATTTAAAACCAGAAATTGAAATTATGGCATCAAAGTATAAAACAAAAATCATCTACATAAGAGAGATAAAACAATTACATTCTGTTAAAAAAAAGAATAATAGGCAATAAGCAAATATACATTTTAAATTATTATATGTTAAACATTTCATAGCATTTGAATTAATAAAGGAAAAATTAACTGAACTATAAGGAAGCATACATAGCAACAAAATAATAAATATTTGTTGTCTTTTTCTCAGATCTGGACAAAATTAAATGAATTATGTCCAAAAAATAAAAAGAAAAAATATACTTCAATCCAAATTCTGAATACATCAGTTTTTTTTGCTTGTTTCATTTTTTTTAAATTTTATTTTGTTTTGTTTTGTTTTGTTTTGTTTTATCTGAACATGGATAGCATGTTTTATTACGAGTCTTTTGGAATCATGGTGGATCATTATATTGCTCAAAGTTTTACTAAGCCTTTCAAAGTTGATTATCTTTACAATATTGCTGTTGCTATGAAGATTGTTCTAATCATCCTGCTCTCTTTACTTCTTATCAGTTCATACACTTCTTTCCAAATTTTTCTTATCACACCCTTAATTTCTTACAACATAGGTATTTAGCCATTTCTCTACTAGTAGGCATATTCTCTGTTTGCAATTCAAACAAAAGAGATACTATTTTTCTCCCAGTAGATCTTTAATCAAAAAGTACTTTCAAGCATTCCTGATGAAAGGAATTCATAAGAATGAAGAAAATTAAGAATTTTCATCTAAACATGAATGAACAATGGTAAAAATCACATGCTAACATTAGAAGAAGCAGAGGTTACATACACACATACAAATGAATTGGGTGCAGAAATACATTTCTCTCAGCAAGGAAACAGGAGGAAAAAGGAACAGGGAGAAAGGTAACTAGTGGCAAAGTAAATTAAGGGAGAGGTTAACCCTAAGCAAAACAAATTGTAAGGATATATAAAAATATTTATATATTGCTTTTTTTGAGTTAGTACAAAATGATCTGAGAGGGTGATCATAAATTGAAGACTGAATGAACAATTTGTGGTATATAAATACGATGGGATATTGTAGTAAATTCTTATCAGTGTGATGAGTAATATCACAGAGTAAGATCTTGTTTTTAATAGTAAAACATGCTACCCACCTCCTGATAGAGAGGCACACAATCAAGGATATTGGAAGAAACAAACCTGGGTTCATGCCACAGTGTGGTAATGAGAAGACAGAGACAGAGACAGAGAGTGGCAGAGATAGAGACACACACACACACACACAGAGAGAGAGAGAGAGAGAGAGAGAGAGAGAGAGAGAGAGAGTGAACCTCCCTATTGCTTCTCTATTTTCCCTCCTCCACTCCCTATTATTTATGTATAGTTTTCTCCATTAGAATACAAGATCCTTGAGAGTTGGGATCCTAAGAGACACAGACAAGATGGTGGAGAAAAGCTAGCAAGTTGTCTGAGTTCTCTGTTTTCCCTGGAAATGCGAAATCAAGCCTCTGAATGGATTCTGGAGTGACAGAAACCACAAAAGGACAACATGAAACAATTTTCCAGCTTAAGATAACTTAGAAAGATTTCAGGAAAGGTCTCTCTCACTTGGGTAAAAAGGGGAGTGCAGCTCTGTTCATGTCCTAAGAAGACAGCAGGAGGTTCTTAGCTATAACAAGACCCCATAATTAGGCCCCAGGAGGCGTAGTAGGCAAGCTGGAAGACCAGCACAAAAAGCACACTGCCCAGAGTTCAGGGCACAAGCAGCAATACTAGTCCAGGCCTTCCCAGTGCAATGAGCAAGATGCCAACTCCCAAGGCCTGGTAACCAGGGACCAGGTCCCTGGCCTCCAGCACAAGAAGCTTGGCAAAGAGTTCGTTGTGGCCCAAAAGCAGTACTGAACTTTAAAAGTCAGAAAATAGACTAGAAAATGAGCAGGGAACTGAAAAGAACTCTGACCATAAAAAGCAACAGGAAAGACCAAAATCCAAACTAAGAAGAAAACAACAGTATCAAAATCCCTACCTGCAAAACCTTAAAGAATATGAACTGATCTCAAGCCTAAAAGCCTTCGTGGAAGAGCTCAGAAACTAATTTTAAAAATTAAGTTAAAGACGTAAAAGAGACCTTAGGGAAAAATATGAGAGTTATGGAAAAAAAAAGAAGAAGAGTGTCAACAGCTTGGAAAAGGAAGGGGGAGGAATCAGACTGAAGTAAACAACTACTTAAAAAGTGGAATTGGACAAGTAAAAACTGTTCAAAATTTCAATGAAGAAAAACAATTTAAAAGTGCATATGGAAGATAGCAACTAAAAATCAAGAATTAGTTGAACAAAATTTAAAAAATGAAAAAAAAAGAAAATGAAAAATATATCATTGGAAAAATAACTGACCTGGACAGACAGACAGGAACAGAGACAGAGACAGAGAGACAGAAAGGCAAAGAGAGAGACCGAGACAGAGAGACAGAGAAAGACAGAGACAGAGAGAATCTAGATAGCATCTTTCAAAAATTTTGAAGGAAAACTGCTTTGATATCTTAGAAACAAGGGTAAAATAGTCATTGAAAGAATCTGCCCATCACCTTTTGAAAGAGATTCCAAAATGAAAACTTCAAGGAATACTGTGGCCAAATTCTAGAACTATCAGGTCAAGAAGAAAATATTGCAAACAGCCAAAAAGAAACAATTCAAATATCATGGAGCCACAGTTAGGATTGTACATGAAAAGACCAGAGGGCTTGGAATATGACATTGCAGAAGGCAAAGGAATTTGAATTATTTGAATGATTACTTAGAAAAATTGAGAAGAATATTTCAGAAAAAGAGATAGGAATTAAATGAAATAAATAGCTGATTTTCAAACTTTCTTGATGAAAAGACCAGAGATGAACAGGAAATGTTATCTTCAAATACAAGACTCAAGAGAAGCATAAAAAGATAAACAGGAAAGAAAGAAAAAAAAAGGTATTCAATAAAGTTGAACTATTTATTTCCCTACACAGAAAGATGATGCATGTTAACTCTTGAAAAGTATCTCTATTAGGGCAGGTAGGAGGAGAATACATAAACAGAGGGTGTGGATATAATTGATTTTGACATGATGATATAAAAATTTAAGAGATTAGGAGAAAAAAATAAAAAAAAAGGGTTGTCCTGGGAGAAGAGGAAAGAGGGAGATAGAATGGGGCAAATTATATCACATGAAGAGATATGAAAAACCTGTGAAAGAAGGGAGGGAGTGAACCTTATTTGAACTTGATTCATATCAGACTTGGCTTAAAACAGGAATAACATATACACTCAGATGGGTATCGAAATTTACCCATAGGAAAGTAAGAGGGGAAAGAATAAAGAAAAGGGAGAAGGGTATGATGGAAATGAGGGAAGATTGAGGGAGGCAGTGGTCAGAGCTGGTAACCTTATGTTTTCTTGAATTTAAATTTCTAGGTCATTTCACTCTCTGTCTCTATCCCTCTCTCTGGCTCGATCTGTCCGTCTATCTGTCTCCTCTCTCACTCTGTGTGTGTGTGTGTGTCTCTCTCTCTTTGTCTCTGTCTCTGTCTCTCTGTCTCTGTCTCTGTCTCTCTCTCTCTCTCTCTGTCTGTCTGTCTCTCTCTCTCCCTGGCTGTCTCTAGCTCTGTCTGTCTGTCTGTGTGTCTTTATCTATCTATCTATCCCTCTATCTCTCTATCTCCCCCTCTCTCTTTCATTCTCACACACATTCCCTCCTTCTTCTCTCTCTCTCTCTCTCTCTCTCTCTCTCTCTCTCTTCTCTTCTCTTCTCTTCTCTTCTCTCTCTCTCTCTCTCTCACACACACACACACACATGGACACACACACATACACACACACAGAAACTGAGAGGTAAGTTATTATTTCCCATTTTACAATTGAGGAAACTGAAGCAAACAGTGGCTAGGTGAATTGTCACACAACATATAAGTATATTTGGCCAGATTCAAACTCTAGTCTTCCTGACTCCAGGTTTAGTGATCTATACACTGCACTACCAAAATGCCATATCTTAAGAAAATATTCCTATAGATGGTCCCATTTGCAGTTTTACCCCATATTCCAGGTGCTCCATGAGGAACCTGAAGACCTCAGTTCTCAATAAAGAATGTGAGAAGGACTCTGAATGCAGGGAGGAATACTGTTATTGTGTGTGGCTTGTAAAGAAACAGAATAGACATTTGTAGACTCTTCTCCCATCCTTCTCCAAAGGAGTGGGAAGGGGTCCTCTCTTTTCCTCAGAGAGAAAGAGTACTAAACTAGAAGTGTATATATCTACTCCCTTAATTAGTATTTATCTAGTGATATGAGCAACTTTCATCTAACTTCTGATCTATTTTGAAGGGTGAGGGTAATTTCAAGCTCTCTATCCAAGACAACCCCATTTGTCACCAAATACCAGTTTCATAATGAACATACAGAGCATGAGGAGCAAGGTAACGGCTCAACCAAGACAGTCATTGATCTCACCAAGTGGAATCTCCTCAAAGTTTCAAGCATAACAAGTTGGGGTTGGGGGTGGTAAAGACATGATAAAGATCGATAACTTTATTCATATCTTCCACGAGTCTCTTACTTCAGAAATCTCAAGTGGTGTTGACCTATCCCAACAATATGTGAAACAAACTAAAAGACTGATAAGTCCCAAAAAAACTGTCCTTGAAGAGTTTTGATGTGATGCTGGATTTTTTACCAACTTTGATCTGACACTCATTCAGCGGAGAACTGTTACCTCTGCCAATAAGGAGAGAATCCCATACCAGTGGACTTTAGAAAATATTTTGCAAACCCTTGAAAAGATTATCTGAGGCGAGTCCAAACTCTGGAAGCACACAGCATAAACACATCCATCACTATTTTAAAACAACAGGGACAATTCTCCTGGAGTCCCAGGCAACCAACCTTCAGTACCATTGAAACTAAAATAAACAAATGCACATTAAAAATACATGTACATGTGACACTATATAAAGTATAAAATATGAAAAGTATTAGCTGTGAGAATATTAGAGTGATGGCAAGCCTAACAACAGATAAAATTTGTAACCCATGTATATTTCAGAAGTCCAAGTATATCCACGAAACTCAACAATCAATCAAAAATGAAAGTCATTGCTAACTAATAAAAGAAAGGTATCTAGCTCCCACAATAATGTTATCAATAGACATATATATATAAGCATACAACTTAACTATAAATAATAGTGTACTTGCACATCAACAAACAGATATTGCTATAGTATGAATACAGCACAAAAAGATGGTGAAATGATCATAAAAAATTTTTAAAAAGCATACTCAGAGTTGGTGAAAAATCCAGTCCCCTTCAAAACTCTTCAAAGACATTTCCTTTTTGGGGCTCATCAATCTTTTAGTTTGCTTCACATATTGTTGGGATAGGTCAATTCCACTTGAGGTTTCTGGAATAAAAGATTCTGGGAAGACATAAGTGAAGTCTCCAGAATTTAGAGCATGCAATTGTATGCAAGGCACTTTTCACATAAGCAATCTCTATCATTTTTGCCTAGATTCATGCAAAACTATATTTTCAGGTTTTTCTGAAACATTATAACTTAGCCTAGTGATTGAACAAATGGGCTTACTTCTTCTGTTACCAACTATTTTATACATGAGTTAGTTTTGTGCCTGCACTAATACTTATTATAGATTGACAATGAGGAT
Organism: Myrmecobius fasciatus; assembly: GCA_023553655.1. Lineage (NCBI taxonomy): Eukaryota > Metazoa > Chordata > Mammalia > Dasyuromorphia > Myrmecobiidae > Myrmecobius > Myrmecobius fasciatus. Next base: position 30,914 of record JAJPUD010012930.1, read on the forward strand.
CATTAAAGACAAGTATGTCTACACCTGGGTTGACAGCCATTCCAGGCTGGCTATCATTTTCTTTGAACTTTAGAAATTTCTGAAGCTTTTTGGGGAAGGAAAGGAGTTGCCTCTGACTTTTGTTCTACTTCATAATAAAAAACTCAGCTTCCTTCACAGTATGCATTACTTTTAATGCCCTAGCTCTGAAACCTAGTCAATAGTATCTTTTTTACCAACTATTTTTTCTTGAATAAATATCCTTTAGTTCATTCCATGGGGTCATTAGATAATCCAATTAACTTTCTAACTCTCCTGTGGACATCATGGGTAGTTGTGATGAATAGTCCTGATGGGGCTTTCTATGGGAGGACTATTTTGTAAACAGACTAGTTGTCCAGGATCTGACTTATTTTGTATGGGCTAGCTATCTATTGGTCAGCTAACCTGCCTTTCTCAGATATGAAAATAAAATAGTATCCACTATACAAGTTCAAGACTAAAAACCTTAGCTAAGTGAAGCATAGTATACTGATATGCTTTAGTCCTTTGGTTCAAGGTTTTTTCTTTGGTAACATTTGTATCTTTCCATTTTTCTTAATCATTAATACGATGAGTGATGCATAAAGACTTATTATGGATTAGGTGACAATGCCATTAAACAGTCTTTCTTTGAGCTGATTTCTGAGATATGAGATACCCCATTATAGCCAGAGGATTCCTCCTAAATATTTCTGTGAATTGTCAGGATTTGGTGAGTTAGGTTCTGTTGATTGCATTTTAATCACATTACATATACCACTCATGCAATGAGCAAACACTTTTTCTTTTTTTTCTGAGGCAATTGGGGTTAAATGACTTGCCCAGGGTCACACAGCTAGGGACTATTAGGTGTCTGAGATCGGATTTGAACTCAGGACTTCCTGACTTCAGGGCTGGTGCACTTTTTCTTTTATTTAGTTTTATTCTTCTGGTTCTAGGGAGTTCCCAGAGACAAATATTTCTGGAATCAGCTCAGAGGGTGAAAAGTTGGTGCTCCTGTGATATTCACATTTGCCTCTATCCTTTTCTGTCTGCACAGTCTGCATAGATGGTCAGAGTGTCCAGTTATTGGGTCTGTGTGGGACAGAATTGTCCACAAAAACAATCTCCCAAGAAAGGGCATCTTGTTTATCAGCAAAGAAATACCTAACATAAACTGGGAAAAAAGATTAAATAGGTTCTTGAATTTAGAAGCCCCCAAACCCCTAACCCCCCAAGCTGGTCTTTTCTCCCATTGTTTGGGGGAATCCAGGTTTATATCCTAATCTCAAAATCTAACCCAGAAATAAAAGAACACAAGTAATAAACACTTAAGAGAATTCAAAGACATCTTCACTTTTAAAAGAAGTACTTATATGCTAATTAAAAGGTGGCAGGAAATAGAAGGGGACAACATCTGCAACTTTTTAGCTCTCTCTCCATGTGTTGTTGTAGTTTAAGGCTATATTCCCATAAAAGCATCTTCATTCAGTAAATTACACACAGGTTCTAGTTTGCGATTTACAGTACCCTGCTGATTTTTCAGATTCTGTGACTTCAGTTCAATAATAATGCTATTGGTCTTTTGCTTTTCTTCTGTGACCCATAAGACCTGGAGCCTAAGATGCTTGTGAATTATGTTGTTCCTCAAAGCTCAGGAGTACATGTCTCATTTGGACCATTGTTGGCAATGGTTTCTTCATCTGCATAGCTTTGATGATTATCAGTAGCCCCAGGGTCATGTACCAAGTCCTAGAATCATATTTGTAGTATAATTTTTCTTGTATTCTCAAGAGCCATAGTCCTATCTGTATCAGTATATGTGCAAGTTATTCTACCCAAAGAGGAAATCTATAGTCTTTTCAATTTTTTACTTTATATTACTAGAAAAAAAATATCAAACCAAGCTGAGAGTGGAAAATAATTCCTATTTACATTCATTCTAAGCCATCAAAACCTAGATAATGACCCACTATAAGTCTTGAACTAGGATTTTTATTAGCCATTCAATAAATGCCCGAGGAGGCTAAGGCTTAATGTATAGTCAAGTAGCTCCATTTAAAATGTAATGGAAAATCCAAAAGAAGAGAAAACTAAAGAAAACATTGAAAAAGCACAGGACTGAAAGTAAATTATCCCAACTTTTAGTGGGAAAAATAGTTTCCATGATATGTTGCAGAAATAAAAAGCTATAAATGATACTCCTACTGATATAGCTCCTACACAGTTGGATTCAACAAGTATAATGAGGCTTCTCATGTAAGAATGGGCCCATGCATGACAAGGACCATTATTATACCTGGCTTATAAACAGGCAGAATAGAAATTTGTATTCTCTTCTCCCACAATCCTTTCCCAAAGGAAGCTTTCATTCCTGTCAAGAGAGACAGCAGAAAGTTGGGGCCTATGGTCTCTCTAGTCTTATTAGATCAGGGGTATCAGTGTAGAAGCAAATCTGTTTGCTCCTTTAAATAATATTGATGAAGGACCCACCTTCTTAAACAGTGAGTCAAGACCCAATATTGGGTCGTTACTGAATGTGTAGTCACAAAATTATAATTTACTATCAGTAAATATTATATAGAGAGATATAAATATATAGATATAGATATAGATATACCTATTTTACATGCCTATATACACAGTGATAAGATTGGTCCAGCAATTCCTGATTCTAAATACAAAGCACAAAGTGCAAACCATATCTGACAAAATTATAATGGTGTTCCCTTCTGTCAAAAGACTACCTTTATTTATGAGAAAAGGCCAGAGACAAAATCCAAAAATGATTTTTGCAAATTTCTTTGAAAAGGGACATTTTTTATAAATGAAGGAAGAACCAAGGAAGTGTTAGGAAAATAAAGGATGTGTATTAAGATATTGAGACTGTCTTAAAGATTTAATGGCAAAATTTGTTTTCTAACAGGGCTTAATAAAACAGTCTAGAAAGTTCCCAAAAGATTGTTTAAAGATGCTAACTTTAACAGTCTCAGAGTAGATGATCTGATTAAAGAGTTTTGTCTTTATATTATTGAAACAAAGAAGGTTAAGACCTGATATTATTGAGTCAAAAGAGGTTGATAAAGCATTTTAACCACATTATTGAGACAATAGAGGTCCAATTTAGGATTTTCCCCCCTTATGTTATTGAGGCATAGGCAGTTGATTAAGGCCTCAAATTATTCTTTACAAACAGGATTATCTAGGGGAACTAACTTCCTTATAGCCTTTAATAAGTGGGTTTCAAAGTCCACATCACCAGAATCAACTAAAAATTTCTCAAGCAAAAAGGAGTCACAAGTGGAAAAAGTTTAATAAACTCTGATATAGGGAATATGATCAGGCTCTATCTAACTTCTTAACATTTTGTCAATTTTGAGGGGAAAGGAGAACCCTAATTTCTATATCTAAGATGACTCCATTTCCACCAAATACCACTTCCACTTGTGTGGTGGACACCCATTGCCACATATCAGAGAAGAAATTTCTGATCATAGAGTTGTATAAAGACATATTTGTATAATATATAGTATATATACAATGCATAATAAATACATAAATGTTAATGTTAATCTTGAATTCATAGGCTTTACCTGGATCTTAGTGTACAAGTATCAAAATCTGAAAACTAAGCCATATAGCAACATTTACTCTTAATCAGTTTTCATATACTGCTAACTTTAAAGATTGATTTTACAGCCTTCTATTCTGAAAACAAACAGGTCCGATTTAAAATGAATGTACATGAGAGAGGTAGGAGAGTGTTATACAACTCCAAAAATCTCATTAGCCTTTCTCTTACCTCAATGGACCATTAAAAGGGCAATGTGAATTAATTTTGGCAGATACTTTCACGTGCTTTATTACAAAAAGAAAAAAAAAAAACAAACTAAATCCATTTTGCCCACTGTAGTCTAAAGTAAGGCATTATTAAAATTTGCCAGTGCTAAATGCTCAAGACATTGCCTCAGTATGGGTAAACCTAATTCATGACTGATATCAAAGCAGCTGGTCTATGAATATCTGATCTCAGTTTGTAGTGTTATGTATTAGACAAGAGTTTTTAATATTGAATTTTATTACTTTACATGCAAGCTGTTTCTGGTTTGGTTTTATATTATACTTTCATAAAATCTTCCTAGTTCTATAACACTGCAATTTCTTTGAAGTTCACAAGGGCACAAGTAAATTGCTACATGAGGTAAGGTTGGATGCTATAGCAGTAATGAATGTTTCATAAAGGGTCTTAGGCTCAGTTACGACAATGAAAACTGATTGTCTAACCCACAGGGTCACTAACCAACTTTCTCTCAGTATTAGCATGAAATCTATCAAATTTAAGAAGCATTTATTGTGACTGCAGAAGTAGAGGCCAAGTGGTGATGACACTAAACTATTTTTAAGAAACTTTAAGGCTGAATGGAGGGGTGGGTGGGGGTGAGTTTGGTAACTCTTCTGAACAGTGAGCCTTCATTGAGAAAGAAAAAATATTTTCCTCTACAATGCATTTAAAAAATCATCACTGTGTTGCTGGTGATAGTGTGTATGAGTTTGGTTTTGTTTTTTTTTTGTTTTTTGTTTTTCTGCTCTAATTAACAGCTCTAACTGAAATGTTATCAGCATTAAGTGGCAGGATATTAAAGGAAAATTTAAACATGAATACAAATTGTCCTTTACTCAGGTATTCTAGAATTTAAAAAAATGATGAAGGAATCAGGAGAAAGGCACATTTTCATATAAGATTTAAAAAAATCTTCTTTTGAGATATTTAATTGCCTAGTTTTAATCAATTAATAGAATTATTAATTACTATCATTGAATGACTTTCTGGATTATTTATCATCTACTTCTCAGATAAGACCTGGAAGCTTAAGGCTAGATAAATATTCTTATCTCCACATAAGTAATACTAGGAATGAGGTCAACATATGTCTTGGGGGAGAAATGATTTTGGATGCTCAACTAGACCTAACTAGGAGCAGCTACAATGTATAAGAGATATTGTTGCTGTTGTTTTTAAATATTGTACATATCTTCAGTATTTTATGGTTTTCTTTTTTTTAATTAAAGCTTTTTATTTGTATAACATATGTATGGGTAGTTCCCCAGCATTGATCTTTACAAAGCTTTCCGTTACAAATTTTACCCCCAGTCCCCTTCCCTCCCCTAGAGGGCAGGAAGTCCACTACATATTAATGTTGAAATACTTGACAAGTTGTGCAAGAAAAATCCTATCTACAAGAAAAAAAAGAAAATCAGAGAAAGGAAACACAATGCAAGCAAACATCAATAGAGAGCATGAAAATGTTATGTTGTGATCCATATTTCATATCCCTCTCTCTAGGTGTATATGGTTTTCTTCAGTGAACAATTGGAAGTGGTTTGAGACAATTCTTCGTTGCAGAGAGCCATGTCCATCAGAATTGATCATCATGTAATATTGTTGTTGCTGTGTATAATGATCTCCTGGTTCTGCTCATTTCACTCAGCATCAGTTCATGCAAGTCTCTCCAGGCCTCTCTGAAATTGTCCTGCTGTTCGTTTCTTACAGAACAATAATATTCCATAACATTCATATACCATAATTTATTCAGCCACTCTCCAGGCACCTACTCAGTTTCCAGTTTCTAGCCACTACAAAAAGGGCTGCCACAAACATTCTTGCACATGTGGGTCCCTTTCCTTCCTTTAACATCTCTTTGGGATATAGGCCCAATAGAAACACTGCTGGGTCAAAGGGTATGCACAGTTTGATAACTTTTTGAGCATAGCTCCAAATTGCTCTCCAAAATGGTTGGATCCGTTCACAGTTCCACCAACAATGTATTAGTGTCCCAGCTTTCCCATATCCCCTCCAACATTCATCGTTATCTTTTCCTGTCATTTTAGCCAATCTGACAGGTGTGTAGTGGTACCTCAAAGTTGTCTTTATGGTTTTAAACTAACTTTTCTATATACTAGATTATAGAATATTAAAATTGAGAAGGACTTTAAAATCATCTAATCTGATTTTATTCACTTTTTACAGCTCCTCAATTAGATCAACATAACTTCTCCAAGGAACAATATGTCCTGTCTCCAGGATAAGTTGATCACTTGAAATTGAAACCATGAAGAATAATTCAGATTTAGATATGCTACATCTTCTCAATTCAGTCTTACTTGATTTTCCTTTCTGAGTGAAAAACTGCAGGTCCTAGCACTAAATTCCTCCCAAAGTCTTCCATTATTGGAGGTTTTCAACCTTGCAAACTCAGTTCCTCTAAGTACCTCTACTTGGCTTGATTTCATAAAAAAAAATATCTTCCTCTCACCCTGTGTCCCCATACCAGGTATCTCCTGGTGATTCTTTGCCCCCTATTTCCCTTTTATCAGCTTTCTTTTGTGTATTATCTTCCTCCATTAGATTGTTCCTTGAGAATTAGATTTATCTCTTTTTCTTCTTATCATCCCTAAAGCTTAGTAGAGTGTCTAGCACATAGTAAGCACTGCATAAATGTTAATTGAACTGAATTAAATTATGTGAGGCAAGTGACAAGTTTACACAGACTTTAATTGATGAGGCTGATAATCAAATCCAGGCATCCTGATTCAAGTTCAAGTGTTACAAAGTCTAAAATCCATGAAGGCCATTGCTTAAGAGTGATGGGGGCAGACTTTCAATGTAAGGGGCAGTACTGGCATTTTATCATGAAAATGGAGGGGAGAACCAAGTACATGACTTTACACAAGTAAAAAGGTACAGGGTAGTCTTACTTTGATGCACTTTATCACTAGGCTGAATGAGATAATAAAGAGCCATCTGGTTTTGGGGGGCAATGAAGTTTCTATTAGTGTATAGAAGTCTTTGACACATTTCTTGAAATATGTCATATAATATAATTTAAGATTATAATTTATTTTTTATTTTTAAGATTCATTTATACTTTAATTTATAATTTAAGATTCAAAGTAATTTCATACCAATATTTGTTCAAACAATTGATGACAAATTAAAATTTGGGTGCTATAAATCAGTTTCTCTATTGGAAGTACATTTAATACATTTGAGAGCAATGGATAAAATATGTGGCTATTTAATTTCAGTTTGAGCATAAATTTTAGCTAGTTTAAAGTTTCAATATGTTATGCTTTTGTCCCAGTGGACCCAGGGTAATATGGGCAATGAAAATGCTGTTTAATCTGCAGTGTTTTCCAGATTTGTTTTAGGATTTATTTTTTATTCCTTTAAGAGTCTTTTAGTACTTGAAGATGGATGTGCTGTCACAGAGAGCATATTTATTCAAATATCTGAATATATACATGGAACAATGAATGCATCTCTATAGGAATAGCGTTTAAAATAAAGTCCTTCTGGATTAGCTGTCCTCTATATTTTTATAGGTCTTCCCTATACATGTGTTTGGAATATAGGGGAGTTTTTGAGTTATTATTGTAGCAAAAGGGAAAATTTAGAATGAGACGTTTTTTCCCATACATCTATTAATCACCTTCATTTTGTACACATCTGCAATGCTACAATGAATGTCATCAAGGTTTGCACCTCAGGTGTTAAATCCAAATCAGGCATGTCTTTGCTCTGAGTAGAAAAGTAACCCTGAAGTTATATTCCTTAGCTTTGGGGACCTGACTTCAGTGGTTAGCAATAATCTCAACAGATTTATAAGGGAAATTGGGCTTCAGGGATCGAAACAAAGTAACAGTCTTAGTTCCGGGAATGTATAGTGTACTGCAGCAACATCAGACTCAATTAGAAATAGAGTCCAATACTATACATGAGCATCCCTGCAGGCAGTATAATTGGCTTAAGAAACTATGTGTTATTTTTGCTAACTACTACATTTTAATTTTGTTGGGTCAGCACTTGGGAGTGTTTAGGATGCATGAAGCCCACAAGCCTTGGGTTTGACATCTCTGGCCAGCAGACTGGAGCAAAGCTGGTGTGTACTACTAGAATGTTTCCAAAAAAAGCAATTTTACTCCTGTATTACCATTGTTATGAATTCAGGAGGTAATACCAATAATAAGTTATCATGTGGCATTTTAATTTCCTTCTCTGGTGGAAAGAAGCAACACTGTGGTGGAAAGAGCTCTGTAGAGAGGGGAGACCCAAAATCAAATCCTTCTTTATATGCTCAATAGTTGGGAAAGTCAGCCCCAACCTGCCTGGATTTCAGCTTCCTCATATATAAAACAAAGGTGTTGAACTATATGATTTTGAAGTCCCTTCTCATCATACCTCTAGTCCTATGGCTTTGCTGTTAAGAGGGGGAGAAGGAATATTTTTGTGCCAGAATTAAACTGTTCTGTCAGACCAAGTTCTGAAAGTCACTGATTTTCTTAAGCATACAGCAACAAAATCCCCTTAATTTTGTCTCATCTTTGCTAATGGTCAGAAAAGGGGAGGTGAGTTGGAACAGCTTTTTTATGTATCATAAAATCTCCTTTTTTAAGGGAAATAATAGTATAGGACAGGAGTCTAAAACTTTCATTTATAGGAAAGAAACAAAACAGAACTTTTATATTTACAGCATTATTCATCCATCTGGAACAGGTTTTTCAATGCAGCACTTAGCATTTCTCAACTGGTAAGCATTGATATTTTGCCTTTGCATGATAAATTGCTTATGTATCAACATAAAAACTTTTACCTTGATCAGAGTGAAATGATAATTTAGTCAAATTTATGCTCATAAGTGATACTACTCCATACAGCAAATTCAATGCTTACAATTAAAGCAAGGGAAAACTATTCTAAAATTAACATGAATACTAGCAGATATAGGGATTTGTTTATACTTGCAACACAACATGTGAAAAAAATGGGATGCACTGAGTAGGGCTCAAGCTTCAGGAAACAAATTCCCTAATTCATTATTAAATATATTTTAGAATTTGTAGCAGAAAGCTTTGCAAGGGCCAATGTTGAAAAATTACCCATACATATGTTTTGCAAATAAAAAAGCTTTAATTTTAAAAAAAGAAAAGAAAAAAAAGATATGTTAGATAGCTTAACTTTTGAAAAAAATTGTAGACAAGTGCATGGCATTTTGTTTTTATTTTTTAATGTAATGAATTTAACAAGCATTAAAACAAAAAAACAGACAGTATTGCATATGAAAGTAAGACTCTTCATAGCAAGTAATTTTTTTGTATACTTCAAATTCAACATAGCAGTTCATGCTATGTTCACTTCTGAACTTTCTTCAATTCTTTTCTGATTATTTTTCAAATTTTATTTATTAATGTTTTCCTTCAGTTACATTCAAAACAATTTTTTTACATTTGTTTTAAAATTTTTTGGAGTTCTAAGAGCTCTTTTTTATCCCCATTCACAATTTAAAAAGTATTTGTGAAGTTATGCAAAACATTTCCATAGAAGTCAAGTTATGGAAAAATATATAAATTTCCCATCCTAATTAAAACAAAAACCTTCAAGAAAAAATAATTTAAAAAGACAGAAAGATAGAAAAAGAGAGAATACTTCAATTTGTATTCTAACACAATCAGTTCCTTTTCTGTGTATGGACAGGATTTTTCATCATAAGTTCTTCAGAATAGTCATGGATGATTATCCTACTGAGACTAACAAAGTTATTTATAGCCGGTCATCACAAAACATTGATATTACTTTTGTATACAGTAAACTTTGCTTAAGTTCATAGAGGACTTTCCAGGTTTGGTTTGTTTTTTTTGAGAGCTTCTTGCTCATCATTTCCCATAGAACAATAATGTTCCATCACAAACATATAACCACATTTTATTGAGCCATTCCCCAATAGATGGGCTTCCCCTCAATTTGCATTTTTTTGTCTGTGGCTCCACTATTCTTTGTTTCTTTCTGGACACTTGTGATATTTTCTCTTTGACCTGGGAGTTCTGGAATTTGGCTATAATGTTTCTGGAAGTTTTCATTTTGAGATCTCTTTCAAGAGATAATTGGTGGATTCTTTCAATTTCTAGTTTACCCCCTGGTTCTAGCATATCAGGACAATTTTCCTTGAAAGATGAAGTCTCTATTTTTGACCATGACATTCAGGTAGACGATTAGTTTTTAAATTACCTCTCCTGGATCTATTTTCCCAAGTCAATGGTTTTTCCAATGAGATAGTTCACAATTTTGTCTATGTTTTCTATTTGCTTTATTGTATCTTGATTTCTCATATAATCATTAGCTTCCATTTGCTCGATTCTATTTTTTTAAGTTATTATTTTCCTCAGTGAACTTTTGTACCTCCTTTCCCAAATGGCTAATTTTGCTTTTTAAGGCATTCTTTGCTTCATTAGCTTTTTGTACTTCCTTTTGCATCTCTCTCAATTCTTCCCCTAATTTTTCCTCTATCTCTCTTATTTATCCCATTTGAGCTCTTCCACTGTCTGATCCCAAATCTTATTTTTTTTGGAGGCTTTGGATGTAGGAGCTTTGATTTTGTTATCTTCTGAGGGTGTGTTTTGATTTTCCTTGTCACCATGATAGCTTTCAATGATCAGGAACTTTTCTTGTTGTCTGCTCATTTTCCTAGCCTATTACACTGCTTTTAACTCTATTAAAGCAGAGCTCTGTTTCCAGGGTGGAGAGTGCACTGTCCCAAGCTTCAGGAGTTTTGTGCAGCTTTGATCAATCCATGGACTGACCACAAGCACTCTTTTTTTGTCTTAGAACCATGAGGAGGGTGGCCACTCCACTACAGCCATGAGATGTGGTGTTCTGGCTGGGGGATGAGGATGCTGACTGTGCTGAAGCATCCTGCACTAGGATTGTGTGCTGGACTCTCACTGGAGTGCCACAGACCCTCTTCACTGACCTTCCAAGCCTTCTCCAGTGTTGCTTTGGCTAAGAGGTTCAGAAGGCTTGAGCACTATTGCTGAACAGAGATCCTGCCTTACTAATGCTGGGGTTCGGGCCAGGGCTGGGGTGACCTGTGCTAGAAATATATGCTAGCCTCCCACCCTGGTTCCCCAGACCTTTTCTACTGACCATCCAAATCTGTTTTGGTGTCTCTGAGCTAAGAGGGCTGGAAGCCACCAAGACTGCGGCTTTTTCAGATGTCTGGCTGGGGCCAGATCTGGGTCCAGGACTAGATCTGGGTCTGAACTGTGCTGGTGATGTCAGAGACCTTTTCTGCTAATCTTTTAAGTTATCTTCAGCTGGAAAATGTTTTTATTCTGTCTTTTGAGGTGTTCTAATGCTTTTAAATTTGTTTAAAGTCATTATTTAAAGGAATTGGAAGTGGTTGGGGGAGAGGTTGAATAAGTTCCTGCTTTTACTCCACCATCTTGGTTCTGTCTCCCTTTGTTTGTTTTTTAATTGTTGAAACTTCTATATCTTTTTCTTCTTTTTTAAGTGTCACTATCTCTTTCCAGAATCTCCTTCCTGGTAGTTTAATTTCAATTTTCTTTTTTCCTCTATCTAAAAAGCAAAACAAAACAAAACAATTCCAAAATTACAGGCTACCTTTGTAATAATTAAGTAGAGTCATGTAAAGCAATTTTATTCATTGACCATGTCTCACATTGTCTATGCAGTCCATCAGATCTTTCATTGGGATGAAAAGATGATTTATTAGATTTCTGGATTTATTTTTGTACATTGAATAGATCACAATTCTCAAATCTCTCCATGCTGTTTTCTATGTAATTTTACTATTGCCCTGATTATTTTCTCCCCCCCCCAGACCTACACTCTCCCTGCCCCCAATAACTCAATGATATGAATACTCATACCATAAAAAGTCAGGATATTCCTTTCCAGTATCACATTCAGATTCTACTCCTACCACCATCACTTAGTAACCAACTGTCCTTTGAGTTTCATACTCTCCAAATTTATTACCCAATCCAGATCCTGTTGACTGGTGTCTATCCATACATAGGACAGTGTACCTTCTTCTTCACTGAATTCATTCTCTAGCTTATGATTTTCTTTCTGTCCCATTCCTTGATCTAATGGTAATGCACTTCAATATATATTTATTGATGTTCTCTCTACAATGCAATTTCCCAATTTCTCAAAATACTAAATTTTCCTAATTTATTCCTTCAGGACATCTTGGGTACAAACAGAAATATTGTCAGATTTAATCTTGTAATCACTAAGTGTTCCAATTTCACATTCATGAACTCTGAAACTTTTTTGTTTTATTAAATCATTCATCATTCCATCTTTCCCCTTGATGTATGAGTCCTAACCTCATCCTTTGTATTCACTGTCACCTCTATTTTCTTTATCTTCTAGTTCTTCTTCAAGCCATGAACACTACACTAGCTACAATCTTTCCTTTCCATTCTCAACCCATTAGTGAATCAGTTCAACTCTACAGTATTTTCCACTTTAATATCATTTGCTCTCTTGTATACTCAATCCAAGTTTGTACTACTCTCACTATTGAACAAAAATATTGAATGACTCGAGAGTCTACATAGACTGTTAATCTTAGCATTTCTCATCTTCTCCAGCATACCATCCACACTATCAACTTTTTTGTTATTGTTCAGTCATTTCATATTCAACTCTTTATGATGCATTTGGGGTTTTCTTGGGAAAGATACTAGAATAGTTTGCCATTCCTTCTTTAGTTTATTTTGTAGATGAGGAAATTGAGTCAAATAGGATTAAGTGACTTCTTCAGTGTCACACAGCTAGTAAGTGTCTGAAAACAACCTCGGGACTCTTCTTGACTCCAGGTCTAACTAACTGCCCATGAAACCACCTAGCTGCTCTGATACTAAACACCTCAATACACTATCATCCATCAATAGCAACAGCATCATTAGGGAGAGCTCTAATATTCAATCTCTGTCTACTAGGTTCTTCCCTGATGCTTACCAACATGTTGCCATGTTCTTTGACCTCAGAAAAACAAACATACTTTATTCAACAATCCTCAATAGCTGTTATTCTATATTTTTGCTGTCCTTCTCAGCTAAATAAAGTAGTCAAGAAAGAGATCTCTATCAAGTACCTTCATTTTCTATAGTGACTTCCTTGAAATTGGGCTTCCATATGTATCATTCAACTGAAATTACTATTTTTGTTGTCATCAATGATCTCTAAATTACAATATTTAGTGGCATTTGTCAATCTTAATCCATCTTGACATCTTTCAGTGTTTGATACTGATTATCATTCTTTCTTTCTGGATACTTTTTCCTCTAAGCATTTGAGATGTAATTATCTTTTAATTCTTCTTCTACCTGTCTCACTGTCTTCCAGTCTCTTCTGTTGGATCAGTATCTAAGTTATGACCACTGGTTATGTGTTTCTTCCAAAATTTTGCCAAAAATCTCTTCTTTCCTTTTTATATTATCTTACTTAATGAACTCATAAATATTAATTGGTTTAATTATCATCTTGAAATGATTCCTAGATATATTTATAGTCATAGTTTTTCTTCTAAAGTTCAGGACTGTGCCATCAAATGAGATTTGGATGTCTTAAACTGGACATGCAACAGGCCTGTCATATTAATTGTCTTAAACAAAACACATTATCTTTCTCCAAAACCAATATTTTCCCCCTAATTTTCCTAATACTTTCAAGGGCACCACCATCCACTGAATTGTCCAGGTTCACAACCTTGATGTTATCCTCCACTTTTCATCCTCATTCACCCCACATGTTCAATCCATTGAGAAATTCTTGTTACTTATACCTATATAACATCCCTCCTCTATAGGGACTTCTTTCCACTCACATGACTACCATCATAGTTTAAGATTTCCCTAACTTTTCCTTGAACTGCTGAAATACCCTTATAAAATCTCCTTACCTTGTCTGTATTCTAAACTAGCTTCCCTTCACCTGGCAAAGTGATTTTCCTAAAGTATATTCTCTACTCAAACAATTCCATTGATTATTACCTTTAATCTAATATAAAATTCTTTTGGGGGAATTTTGGGGACTCCACAATTTAGATCTTTTCTATCTTTCCAATTTTCTCAAAATGTACTCCCCTGCAAAGAGTCTAGAATCTAAGTACATTGATCTACTTGGAATTTGTCAAACATGGTAATCTACTCTCTGATCTCATTGCCCTCCGTGTCTAAAATGTTTTCCCCAGTCATCTTCACATCTTAGCTACCTAGGTCTTCTTGGTTCTTTTCTTATCATTTGCTGCTAATAAAATTACCTTCTATTATACATCATTGGAATTGCCTACTCCATTTGAAAATGCATGGAGGTGAAAAACATAATCTAGATTTGGGGATTTCAAAGGATGTGTAAAAAGAATATATAAGTTCCAATGATTGTATTAAAAAGCATATAGAAAATTTATTAAGAAGAATAATGGGTAACAAATAATAAAAATATGAAGAGAAAATCTTCATCTAATAAAAATATCTATATCTTGTATATATAAAAAGTTGTTTGTATGACATCTCTCCTATTAGAATATGGTCTCCTTGATAACACAGAAGATATTTTTGCATTTAACCTATACATAGAACTTAATATAATGCTTGGTACATATTTAAATTCTTAATAAATGTGAATTGATTGAGTGACTGAGAATATAATGAGGGAGAGGACACAGATGTCACTTAGTGTTAATGAGAATAAACCCTCAAATCTAAAATAGTTTTAGAAAGAAATTTATTAGGTAGTTTGATAGAAGAATTCAAGCCAGAAAGATATGACTCCCTCTCAAGCAGGCTCTGCAATACCTTACATAGGAGTGCATTATATAGGATTTAGACAAGTGTCCCTACACACAAGCATTCATTCACAGTTAAGACATTTTGTTGAAAGAATAACGTGAAAGCAAGATAGATTGAAATGAACATGAATAAATATAAATATTCAAAAGTTTTTTTTACAAAACCAAAATAGAAGATATAAAATATAAAACACAAGTTTATGTGGAACCAAAACTGATTTGGGTTAGTGAAAATAAAACACAAATATTTTGTATAGCTTCAGACCTTAGAAGAATAATTTTTTGAAGCCATTTCTGGCATTACTGTAGTTATTATGGTCAGGGTTCTAGGTTCAAACAATCTTCAGTCACAGACTATTGATTAATAAATTTTCTAAATAAATACTAAACTGCATTCTTTATAATTCTTCTGCTGTCTAGTTTCCAGACAAAATGGCTATTCTTTCCTAATCTCTGTTTTAATCTCTTGACTCCATAAATTTGCACAGAATGGAATTAATACCAGGAATGATTTCCCTTTTCAATTCCACCTTAGTACCAGCAATGATTTCCCTTTTCAATTTCACCTCATTTTGTTGTTGTTAGAAGCCCTAATTCCTTTCACATAACAGAAATTCTAAGAATTGACTCTTCATCTCATCAGTAATCAGTACTTGCTTCTTTTTAGTCTGTAGTTATTTTGTTTTGTTTTGTTTTTTACTATTTGTATTTTGCATTTGTTTTTATGTGTTTATGTGTGTATAACATTCCATATTTATCTTTCACATTAAAAAACATACTCCTTGGATTAGGAATTATTGTATTTTTTTCTCTTTGTATCCTCATTGTCTTTAAATTTTTTTTTAGTATATGGATGTTATCTATGCAGCTCACCGACCTTTTTAAAAGACTTACTCTTTTCCTCTTTATTAGAATATAAGGTTTTCTCTTCATATTTTTTTATTTGTAACCCATTATCCTTCTTAATAGGCTTTCTATATAGTTTTTTTAATACAATCATTGGAACTTATATATTCTTTTTATGTATCCTTTGAAATCCCCAAGCCTAGATTGTGTGTTTTTCATCTCCATGCATTTTCAAATGGAGTGGGCAGTTCCACTGATATTTCACATTACTTCTACTTCAGAAATCACTTCTTTTTTGAAAGTCTGAATTAAGTCCAATGTAGGATAACTCTTGTTATTGCCTTCATTTTCTTAATAATCAGTGTCATCAAGGCATGTCCAAAAGTTTTCAGTTCTGCTTTTAACAGAGAAAGGAAGAAGGCCAATGACAGAGGGGGGGGAGAGAGCGAGACAGAAAGA
>JAJPUD010012931.1:0-36692 GCA_023553655.1 Myrmecobius fasciatus
ACCAATCAAACTCCCAAGAAATTATTTTACAGATCTAGAAAAAATAGCAGCAAAGTTCATTTGGAAGAACAAAAGATCAAGAATTTCAAGGGAATTAATGAAAAAAAAGACAGATGAAAGTGGCCTTGCTGTACCAGATATAAAACTATATTATAAAGCAGTGGTCATCAAAACCATTTATTACTAGCTGAGAAATAGAGCAGTTGATCAGTGGCATAGGATAGGTTAGGATATCAGGACAATCTAGGCAATAACTTTAGCAATTTAATGTTTGATAAACCCAAAGACCCCAGCTTTTGGGATAAGTACTCACTATTCGGCAAAAACTGCTGCGAAAATTGGAAACTAGTGTGGAAGAAATTAGGGCTTGACACACACCTAACACCACATACCAAGGTAAGATCTAAATGGGTTCATGATCTAGACATAAAGAGTGATGTTGTAAGCAAATGAGAGGAACGTAGTATAGTTTACCTCTCAGACCTGTGGAGATGGAATAAATTTATGTCCAAAGAAGATCTGGAACTCTTAATTGAACACCAGATAGATAATTTTGATTATATTAAGTTAAAAAGTTTCTGTACAAATAAAACTATTCCAGACAAGATTAGGAGGGAAGCATCAAATTGGGAAATCATCTTTACATTTAATGGTTCGGATAAAGGCCTCATTTCTTAAATATATAGAGAATTGTCTCATATATATATAAGAATTCAAGCCACCCTTCAATAGATAAGTTGTCAAGGGATATGAACAGACAATTTTCAGATGATGAAATTAAAACCATCTCTAGTCATATGAAAAGTTGCTCCAAATCACTATTGATCAGAGAAATGCAAATTAAGACAACTCTGAGATACCACTACACACCTGTCATATTGGCTAAAATGACAGGAAAAGATAATGATGAGTGTTGGGGGGGATGTGGGAAGGCTGGGACACTGATACATTGTTGGTGGAACTGTGAATGGATCCAACCATTCTGGAGAGCAATTTGGAGCTATGCTCAAAAAGTTGTCAAACTGTGCATACCCTTTGACCCAGCAGTGTTTCTATTGGCCTTATATCCCAAAGAGATCTTAGAGGAGGGAAAGGGATCCACATGTGCAAGAATGTTTGTGGCAGCCCTTTTTGTAGTGGCTAGAAACTGGAAACTGAAGGGATGCCTATCAATTGGAGAGTGGCTGAACAAATTATGGTATATGAATGTTATGGAATATTATTGTTCTGTAAGAAATGACCAGCAGGACGATTTCAGAGAGGCCTGGGGAGACTTGCATGAGCTGATGCTGAGTGAAATGAGCAGAACGAGGAGATCATTATACACAGCAACAACAGTATTACATGATGATCAATTCTGATGGACATGGCTCTCTGCAACAAAGAATTGTCTCAAACCAGTTCCAGTTGTTCACTGAAGAAAACCATATTCACCCAGAGAGAGGGATATGAAATATGGACCACAACATAACATTTTCATGCTCTCTATTGAGGTTTGCTTGCATTGTGTTGCCTTTCTCTGATTTTCTTTTTTTTTCTTGTAGATAGGATTTTTTTTTGCACAATTTCTTAAGTATTATTACATTATTAACATGTAGTGGACTTCCTGCCATCTAGGGGAGGGGAGGGGACTGGGGGTATAATTTGTAACGGAAAGCTTTGTAAAGATCAATGCTGGGGAACTACCCACACATATGTTATACAAATAAAAAGCTTTAAAAAAAATCTCTTTTGATATTCATGCCTTTTAGTGTTATTGTTAGATCAAAGGATATGTATGAATTTATAGCCCTTTGTACATGGATTGTATCTTGTGACCATTTAATGGTGCATGGCTCTTATTTTTTTTGTACATTTGACTCAGTTTCCTCTTATTAGAGAAACTTGCTTCATTTTTTACTATTTTACCCACATTATTATTCACATTTTACTATTGCTAACTGTATTTCCCCATATTTATTGTCCCTCTTTCTTTACCTTGTCCCTCTTCAAATGTGTTTTGGTACTGACCACTCTCTTCCCCAATATACTCTGTCTTTTATCATCCTTTCCCTTATACCATATCCCATTCCCTTCTTATTTTCCTGCAGGGTAAGATAGATTTTTATACTCCTATTTAGTATACATGTTATTTCTTCTTTGAGCCAATTTATAGAGTTATTTTAAATGGGGTATATTTTACTATCTTTTCTTGCAGATTCTTGTTTGTATTATATTTGTATTATATAGGAATGCTAATAATATGTGTTAATTTACTTTATCTTCTAATACTTTGCTAAAATTATTATTTTTCAACTTAAGTTGAATATTTGAGATTTTTCAAATATATCATCATATTGTCAAAAAAGAGAGAATTTTTAGAATTGCACATGTTTAACCTTTATCAGATTTCTTTCTGTTCTGGGGAGGGTGGCAAATGGGGGAAGGAGGGAGAAAATTTTGGAACACAAAGGTTTGTAAAAATTAATGTTGAAAACAAATTTTTCATATATTTGGAAAAATAAAATACCACTTTGAAAGAGAGAGAAAGAGTTCTATTATCTCATTCCCTTTTCTGATTTCTTTAAATTTTTTTGTCTTATTGCTAGGCTTTCCACTAAAATATTGAATAATATTGGTGACAGTGGGCAACTTTATTTCATACCTGATTTTACTGGGAGGGCTTCTAGCTTATCCCCATTAAAAATAATGTTTGCTAATGGTTTTAGGTAAACACTTTTTTAATCATTTAAGGAAAAAAATCTATTTACATCTGTACTTTCAAGTATTTTTAATAGAAATGTGTGGTACTTTATCAATTTTTTGCATCTTTTAACATAGTTATATGATTTTTGTTACTTTTATTATTATTATTATCATAATCAATTATGTTAAACCAACTCTGTATTTATGGTATAAATCCCACTTGGTCATAATGTATTATCTTTGTAATACATGTAATATTATAGCTAGTATTTTATTTTGGATTTCTGCATTGATTTCCCATTAATTATGGAAATTAATCTGCAATTTTCTTTCTCTATTTTTAGTGTTCCTATTTTAAGTATTAGAATCATACATATTTCATAAAAGGAGTTTGGTAAGATCACTTCTTTGCCTATTATTCTAAATAATTTATTTAATATTAGAATTAGGTGATCTTTAAATGTTTGACAAATGTTTGTGAATCTCTCTGGTCCTTTTTTTTTTTTTTTTTTTTTAAATAATTTCTATTCCCTCTTTAACTAACCTAAGCAGTTTATATATTTTGTAAATATTATTCCATTTCTTTAAATTGATAAAACAATTTTAGCTTATAATTGAGCAAAATAACTGCATATAATTCCTTTAATTTCATCTTTGGTAGTCGTATATTCACCTCTTTCATTTTTAATACTAGTCATTTTCTTTCTCTTTTTTGGAATCAAATTAATCACTGGTTTATTTATTTTGTTGTTTTATTTATAAAACCAATTATTAGTTTTACTTATTGTTTCAATTTTTTCATTCAATTTTATTACTCTACCTTTAATTTTTAGGACTTCCAATTTAGTGTTTAATTAGGGATTTCATTTTGTTCCTTTTCATGTTAGCTCTGGACTTATGATCTTATTAATTATCATACAAAATAGAGCATGATAAACACATTAAAAGACTTTTAGAAAGACATTCATTGCAGTGAAAAGGGCAAAGATTAAAAAATATTTGCAACTATAGGAAACATTGGCAATGATAGGAAAAAAAAAAAAATGAGAGCCAGGCCGTTAGGTGAACTTGGATTTGTGTAGCCACTAAGACCTGATGAAGAGCCTCTTTCCCTACCACCATTAGCCAGAGTTGTAAACCCAGGAAGAAACTATCCCTAAAACCTGCATAGCATCAATTTTTATGAAGAAATTCATTTTGTTCTTTTTGTTATTCAATTATTTCAGTCATATTTGACTATTCATGATGTGTTTTCTTGCAAAGGTACTAGAATAGTTTATCATTTCCTTTTCCAGCCCATTTTACAGATGAGGAACCTGAAGTAAACAGAGTTAAGTGACTTACTCAAGGAAACATAGCTAGTTAGTGTCTCAAGCTGTATTTGAATCAGTTCTTTCTGACTCTAGGTCCAGGACTTTATCTATTGCATTAATTACCTACCCATTCCTGGTCATCTAGGGGCATAAAAGACCCAACTACATGGAGTCTATGCCTTTCACACTTGGAAAGTACCTAAGGTTCCATTATATACCATACTTTGATGACCTACTGACCAGACTATTTGCCAAATAGAAATGAGAAAAGCTGTGTCTCTGTCTTTTTTTTTGCCTATTCTTGCTATTTTAGGACAAAAATAATGCTCCTTTATGAAATATCAAATGATTAGTGAGAGCTTAATTTCATCTCAACATAAAACCTGAACAAAGAGCTTTTGCTGTCAGGAAAACATCTTAGAAAGTCTGAAATATACAACAGCCTTTAGAAAAAAAGGATTTTAAAGAATTTAGAGATAAATTATCTACCTAGCTTCACTTAGATTTCAAAGTTGGCTCAAAAGATATGGGAGAATTGAACAAACAAAATTATGGTTATCCAGTCACAATTCATTCTGATAAGGAAGCAAAGACTAGGGGTCTAAAACAGTGTGACTGAAAAGAGACTGGTGTGGCTGAACTAGCAAATAGTTTTTAAAGAATACATGTAAGAGATATAATCAAGGAAAACAAACTGATATACTTCTGTTAAGCAAGATCTTGTCAAATCCCCATTTTGTGCCAAGCACTGTACTAGTCTTGTCACAAGACCAAAAACCAAACCAAAACAACATGTTTCTGCCTTTCAAAGAGCTCAAATGCTTACATCCCATTGTGAGAAAGCAATTTGGATATAGACAAGTAAAAAGAATTTTATTTTATTATGTTATAATAATGATTATAATATATATGTTATATTATAAGGAATTTCTAGGTAAAGGTTATTTTATGAGTGGGGTATCAGAAAAGACATTCAAAGAAGTAGACTGAAATTCAAATGAAATTCAGAATTTTATGAGGTAAGAGTGAAATGGTAGGACATTCTAAACATGTGCGATAGCCAACATAATAGTGTGAAGATAGGAAATGGAATAGCAAGCTGGATTATGGGTAAGTAAAGGAGATTGACTGGAACAGAGAAAGTATAAAGGGAAAAAAAATAGTCAGTCTGCAACTGGAACTAGAATGAGAAGTGCTTTTGAAGTCAAATCCAAGAGTTGGTATTTTTATCCTAGAAGGAAGGGAGAATCACTGGAGTTGCCTCAGCAAAGAAGTGGCAAAAAACTTGTGCTTTTAAAATATCATTCTGTAGCTGTTTGAAAAATAGATTGGAGCAGACAGAATTAGAGTCAGTGAGATCAGTTCTGAGGCAAAGATCAAAGGAGAATTCATGAGAGCCTGAATGAAAATAGGCATATGAGTGTATAGGAGGGAATAGGGGAAAATAAATTTAGGAGATAAAATTCTTAAGATGTGGCAGTTGAATTGAAGATTTTAAGAGTGCTAAGATTCTTTTATAGTAGAAGGAAATAAAAACGAAAAATTGTGATAAAAGAATTTTTTAAAAACTGATTTTGCAAACAAGATGATCAAAAAAGGTATATGATGTTTGATAAGCAAGGTTGCAATGTATTTAAGAAAAGAAAGATTTACTAAATGCATGTAAAATGATCTTCAGAATAGGAGGGAGAAACAAAGAAGATATATAAAGAATGGAAATAGAACATAAGCAGAGGGGCTCCTAAGTTTCATCAAAGAATTCACATATTTGATCTATATAAATATACCCCAAGAAGTACAGATACAGTTGTTAAATAATAGTAAGTGAACAATTTAATTGTGGTGAATGGTGAAGTTACTATGAAACTGATGATGGGTAAATGTCAACTCCATTTTCCTAAAGGGGAAGAAGGTAATTATGTCCAACTGGTGGTCAATAAGTTTGATGTCACTGGAGAGAGAGGTATAATACTTAGGAACTTTGTTTTTCATCTTTTTGTTTCTAATTTTTTTTTGATTAACTTAAATAAAAGAATGAATGGTGTATGTTGTAGGAATTATATCTTAGCCTTTCACCCAAAAAAAAGTTAGACTAATTTTTCCTAAAAAAAGAAAAAGTTATTGAAATATTTTTTTCTAGATTTGACTAAGGGGAATAAAAGTTTAGACTCTTGACATCATTTCCTTATTGAATCCAAAGTTGATAACACTTTCTACCGAGTACAAAGCATCTAGAAGGATCTGAGGTTAAAAATGCTTACCTAACCAATCCAGCTGAATTCTTCAATATTTGTGGAAATAATTGGTTTATTGAATCTGTTCATATGAATTTGAACCTCCAATTTTATTTTGAAAGATCAATTTTCTATTACTTACAAATAGAGCATGGGAAACGCAGTTCATTTATTAGAGAAAAGAAAGCTGCAAATAGGCATAGAGACTAGATTTATGGTATCATTTGTAATAATAATAGTGAGCTAAGCTGAGGAGGTTTTCTCAATTTATATACAGGATGGTACATTCTCTATAACTTATAGTTTTAGAGTTGCCTAGAGCATAAAGAGGTTAAGTGATATGCCCGGTTCATATATCAATATCTGTCAAAATTGAGACCTGAATTCAGATCTTTTCTGATTTTGAGGCCAGATTTCTATCTACTGTGCCATGTACTTCTTGAATTATTGTTCTGAATCAAATTAAAAATGACTTTTAATTACATGAAAGCTTAATGTGCTTGAGTAATTTCCCCATTTCTACTTAGAAATGGAAGAAAATGAAGTGTATTTCAAATGTAAAAGAAAAAAAAAATGGATTAACCATAAGGAAAGCATTTAAATATAGTGTTTTTGAGGCAAGATTTTGTCACTGAAAGCAAATTAGAGTTATGTGGTTCTGAAAAAAATGATTGAAAATAGTAAGAAAGGTGTAGCCATCTCAAAAGTACCGTATGGGTGGCAGCAGCAGTTTAAGGAAACTCTCAGGCCAAGGATACCAGAATCAGCTCTGAAAACAGCAGTAAGAATTGCCTTAATCTTAGGATAGTGCCCTCTCCACTACAGCCCATCTTTAAAATAAAATTAAATGTGTCTAAAAATAGTCTTGAAAAAATGAGCAAACAACCAAACAAAAACATAACCATAACAAATTACTATGATAAGGAAAATCAAGGTACAAAGAAGAAAACGATATATTAATATAAGCAAAACCTTAAAGAAAAATATAAATTGGATACAAGTTAAATAAAAAATTCTTAGAGAATCTTAAAAAGAATTTTAAAAACAAAGTAAGCAAGATATAAAGGAAAAAATAGTTAAACCATTGGTTAATTTTATTAAAGAAAAGAAAGAAAAATCCAATTACTAATATCAAAAATGAAAAGACTTCACTGTCAATGAAGATGAAATTAAAGGAATAACTAGGGACTATTTTACCCAATTATATGCTGATAAATCTGATAATCTCAGTGAAATGAATGAATATTTAGAAAAATATAAATTGCCCAGAGCAAGAGAAGAAAAAAAATAATATTTAAATAACCCTGTCTTAAGGGAAAAACAATTAAACAAATCATAAGTGAGCTTCCTAAAGGGAAATAATCAGAACCAGGTGGATTAATAAGTGAATTCTACCAATCACTTAGAGAACAATTAATTTCAATAATATATAAGGTTTTTTTTTTTGAGAAAACAGTAACAACTTTATAAAGCATAGGAATAAATGAGGCTTTCTTTAACATATTAAAAAACAAACAAACAAACAAAAAAACAAAAACATTAGCAAGTAATCTCTCTAATAGAAGCCTTCCCAGTGAGATCAAGGATGAAGCAAAGATGATCATTATCATCACTATTACTCAATTTTGTTCTAGAAATACTTGCCATTACAATGAGAAAAATAAAGAAATTGAAAACATTAAAATAGTTAATGAGGTAACAAAACCATCACTCTTTGAAAACAATAAAATGGTATAACATAATCAACTAAGAAAACTAGTTAAAATAATTAAATAACTTTAGTAAAGTTACAGGAGATAAAATAAAGCTGTATGAATAATCTGCATTTCTATATGTAACCAACAAAGTCAATCATGACTTGAGAATATGAGCCCAGACAAACCCAGGAATTATATGAACACAATTACAAAACATTTTTCAGGTATAAAAACAGATCTGAACTGGGGAAAAAATAACTGCACATAAGTAGGTTCAGCCAATATAATAAAAATTATAATTTTATTTAAATTAATTTACTTATTCAATGCTATACAAATTCAGTTACCAAAAAAAAGAAAATTTTACTAAGCTACAAAATATAATAAAATTCAACCAGAACAAAAAGTCAAAAAAAGCAAAGGAATCAATGAAAAAACTGTGAAGGAAGGTGGCCCAAAGTGTCAGATTTCAAACTGTTTTTACAAAGTGGTAACTATCAAAATAATATGATAAGGACTTAAAAAAATAAAGAGGTGGAAATGTTGAATAGATTAGGTACACAATAGATAGTAGTACAAGATGATTAACGTAGGATTTGGTAAACCCAAACATCTAAAATTTTGGATCTAGAAATTTCTATGTGAGAAAAATTGTGAGGGAAAAAATGGAAAACAGTTTTGCAGAAAATATGTGCAGACCAGTATCTCACAATGTATACTCAGATAAATGAATCTATAATTTAGATATAAGGAATGATATAATCTAAATAGGGCAGCATGGATTATTTTACTTCTCAGATTTGTGGACAGGAAAAGAATTATGACCAAACAAGAGTATTATGAGTTGCCATTATGTGGCATTATAAAGGTATAACAGAAACAAAACCAATGCAGTCAAGATTAGGAGGAAAACAGTAAATTGGGGAAAAAATTACAATAATTATCTCTGATTAGTTTCTCATTTCCCACATGTGTAGAGAACTGAATGAAATTTATAACAAACAAGTTAATCCCCAATTGGTAACTGGAGAAAGGATGTGAATAGGAAGTTGTCAGAAGAAGAAATCAAAGCTATCTACAGTGATATAAAAATGCTCTGAATTACTTAGAGAAAGAAAAATTAGAACAATTTTGAGGCAACTCCTTATACCTATCAGATTTTCTAACATGACAGAAAAGGAAAATGAGTAATGTTGAAGAGGATGTGAAAAAATAAAGAGCCTAATGCAATGTTGGTGGAGTTGTGAACTGATCCAACCATTCTGGAGAACAGTTTGAAAATTATGCCTAAAGGACTATGAAACTATGCATAACCTCTGACCCAGCAATAATGCTACTGGGATTGTTTCCCAAGGAGATGAAAAAAAAGTTAAATGACCTACATATAACAAAAAAAGGATATATTATAATAGGGTTTATTTTAGTTTAGTTGGTTTTAGTGGGATTGAAGGGGATTGTTTATTTTTTTTTGACAAAGAATTAGAAATTAAAGGGATATCCATTAATTAGATAATAACTGCACAAGCTGTGGTATATTTTTGTGATGTAATATTATAGTGCTGTAAGAAATTATAAGCAGGATTCTTTCAGAAAGATGTGGGAAAACTTACATGAACTGATGCAAAGAGAAATGGAAAGACTATAAACAGTAATAACAATAATAACAATAATGATCAACTGTAGAAATACAATGATCAAAGATAATCCTAAAGGATTTATGATGAAAAAATTCTAGCCACCTCCAGAGAAAGGACTGAAAGATTTGAAATACATATTGAAGCATTTTTTAAAACTTTTTCCGTGTTTGTTTCTGCATTTGTTTTTACAATATGTTTCATATGAAATATGTTTTGAATGACTACAGATGAGATCCCAGCTGCCCTTAGGTATTGCACCTAGCAAAAAGTTATTCTTTATTTTGAGAACTCTAACAACAAAAACAGGTGATTCACATGAATACAAAAGATATGGTCTGAAGAAACCTGAACACGATAACTGGAGTTACAAATACTAAACAAAGTACCCAAGAGCCTTACTAAAACATGTTTTCATGATGCCCCCTTAGATGAAAATAGGCATTTTAGAAGAGAAAGGTAGATTGCTTAAATGAACATATAATTTATAAGCTATCTTTGAATGAGATGCTAATTTCTGGATCATTGAAGGAAAATAGAACATTGGGTTCCTAGTAAGAAACAAATTTAATCTATTGAGGACAGTGAATACATTTTCTTGGATTCTTGAGATACTGATTAAGAGATTTGTGAGTGTATGTATATAGATAGACAGATAGATCTGTTTATGTATACATGTTTGTGTATATGTATATGTACATACATACATATACATATATAAACACAAATATTTTTGTAGTGTATATAGATATAAATTATATTTGTCATTTAGTTAATCCACTAAGCTGTATAGATACCAGAGAGACTAAAAACCAACAATTGCAACATAAGGATAAGAGAAATAAAGAATTGTGCTAAATAGGAATGGAAAAGTTAAAGGTTTTTACGTTGGGGATAGGGCATGAACTGAAGAGCATTGTACATAAAGAAGATATACTCATTTAAGAAAATTTAGGAAACAGAAGAAAAGCATGACAAACACTTGGATGGTGAAAATTGACAGAAAAATAGCCATATTATTGTCATAGGAATATGTGGCAGACCAAGTGAATAAACGAAAGAAATTGATGAGTTCAGGGAACATAATACAAATATGATCCACAGGCATCCTACAGTAGTGATGAAGGGCAACAATTAGATAGTAATTAGAAATTCTCTTTCTCCTCCTCTCTTTCTGTCTCTGTCTGTCTGTCTCTCCTCTCTCTCTCTCTTTCTCTTACCAAAAACCTAAGCAACTGACAAAATTGTCTTTTTTTAACTGATCATTTAATTCTTTAAAATGTGGAAGAAGATCAAGGATGAATTGTTCTCTGCTGCTTAATTTTACTAAACAAATATGAAATTGAAGTAAAAATGATTGGAACCTTAGAGAAAAAAAATTACTGGTCCAAATTAGAATCTGTGATAGAGAATAAAGTTCTGTACAATCTGGCATGCATCAACCATGTTGTGGAGAAATAATTTTCAAAACATTCAGGGAATAGACTATAATTATCTCCTGGCTCAAATTTCTATATGGAAAGAAGGAACAAGAAGAATGGGAAGTTCAAAAAAGAAAAGAAATTCTGAAGATGCCACCAAAATCAATTTAATGAGAAAGAAAAGGGAGAACTGTTTAAAATACCCCAAATAGAAATACAGTGAGCAAAGTTATTGGCTAGATTATTCAAAATGTATTTACAGAAAATGTGAGCAAGGGCAAGTAATAGAATGACCTGATTCTATAAGAACAGTGGCACAGATACTAAGGAATATATACATAAAATTATGTTAAGGGCAGAGGAAGATCAGAAAGAGAGAGCTGAAAAATACAATGAAAAATAGGTGGCAATTGAGAACTAAAAAAGGAAGAACTGTTTTTATTTTTCTTTTGCTTTTACTGTCTATGTAAAAATTGTTAAGAGGGAGTTCAAAGCCAGGATAACTGAGGAAATAATGAACTCTTTGATACCTCCAAATATCTAACTAAGCATGTCCTAAACAGATTTCATTATCTTTCTCTCAAAACCCTTTCCTTTCCCAAATTCCCTGTTACTTTTGAGAAAAATTAATTTTAATAGTGTATCAATTGATTATTAAAAGTAATTTCTAATATTCCATTCTCAATTCAAAACACCATTTCTTACATTAGTTTAAAAGAGAAATTATTTGCAGCACATTTTTGTTGAGGAATGTCATCTACTCTCAGTACATAACACAAGGTAGATCCCTAGGTAAAGATCAGCACTTTATGTTTACTGACAAAAACAAAGAAACAAAAAACCAGTTGAAGCTAGATTCTCCTCCAGTGACAAGTTACCCAGTCCTTGCCACCCCTCATCAAGATTTTTTTGGGGTTGAGGGGTAAGGTGACTGGTCTATAACAGGGAGATTTAACCACTAAAAATCTGATTGAGATAGCACATATTTTTCTCACCAAAGATTGCTAGAGGAAGCTCACATTTCATAAACCAGCTCACATTTCATTTCTTAAGTGCTAAAGAGAGTAAATCAGTCACATTTAAAAAACATTTCTCCAGTTGTAATAAAGTAGTAAGGACCCACCCATCTGAAGAGTAGTCCTTCTCTGCCAGTAAAAGGGAAGGAACTGTGAACACTACTGGTACATTTCATTAAACTGTCCACCGCTCAAGATTGCTAGAAGAGTTTCCAATGATGTACTTTCAGGCAAATGAAAAGGAAGGTGTTAAACTTACACTTCTCCTATTCCATCTGAAATAGTTTAAAAAGTACTTTCTTATATATTATTTTATTCATTCATTACTCTTTGAGGTAGGCATATTAGGTATTTTTATTCCTATTTTACAGATGAAAAAACTGAGGTTCATGAAGCTTAAGTTTAAAATAAGATTCATGCTTCAGAAAGGAATTAAAATGTATACTTCTGAAATTCCCTTCTTAGCTGTCAGATTCTATAATTGTATGTGATTTACCTAGCTTAAAAATGGCAAGATGAAACAAAGTGCACTGACTCCTGAGCTAATGATCCTTCCATTATGCCATCATTTCTCCCTCTGGGTAAAAACAAAGTGATATTTCCTATCTTATCACTCATTCAATTTTACCAAGAAACCCACAATAAAATTAGGAACACTGCAGTGTTTATTTTATGCAAATATTTATTGACATATCATTTTCCTACATATAGAAAAATATTTTCTGGGAAGTAAATGCATAAGATAGAAAAAGCAATATAAATCAATGGGAAATCCATAGAATGCAACTTTTCATTTCAAATAATAGTTGTGGCTAGTCCCACATTTAGAATCTACATGAAATACATGGCTCAAAAATTTCAAATTAACTTTTTTCATTTTAGTTCATGTTATAAGCAAATTTCTTTTTTTTAAGACATAAGGTTTAAATAAGTTTATTTGCCTTACTTTGTTCATAAATGGAGTTTCTAAACCAGGATCTCTTAGTAAACAGAAACATACATTTAGCTATAAACATACATACATGTATCGATGCATACATATGTTGCCCTGGATTGCCAAGAATTAGCACAATTCAGAAGGATTTCCCTGGAATTACAAACACTATGGAAGATTCTCCAAAAATGACAGATGATTCCTGGATTAGATGTTTCACAGGTGCTGTAAGCATGATTTGGAGCCCACACTCTCTAAAGTCAGATTTGCAGGTAGAATGAAATGAGGCAGCCTAATACAGCAAAAATATATAATGAAGAATACATAATGAAATGGCACTTTTTTTCTTTTTTCCCTCGTACCCTCATCTTCATCTGAAAATGCATCTTGTCAGACTTACATTGTCTCAGGTACCTGCCAACTCTGAGAGTCCCAGTCAAAGTATTTTGGAGATTTTTTATACTTTTTTTACTAGGAAATTGTCAGGGAAACTGGGAACAAGAAAAATCATATAAGGAAAACACTGATCTTATTGTAATAAATAGGCTTTCAAGCCTATTCAAGTCCCTTTAGTTTAGGGACTGAAAGATTCCTGTGGTCTTTTGTAAGGGACTCTTATCAAAGTTTGGAAGTATAAGCAGACATAGAAAGGAAAGAAGGGGACATGAATGGATGATCATGAGGATTAGAAAGTAAGAGAAGATAGGTATATGGCAAGAAGAGATTAGAGTTAAAACCAGTTCTATTTGTCAATGGTTATAAGACAAATCCAATCAACAGTCCCTTTCTTTCCTGTATGTCAGCGAAATCACAGATCTATTAAAACATATAAACATACCACACACACATCTGTACCTACAGTTTCTAATATGAATGAGTGTTTTTACAATTTTTAACAGATTGAGCTCACCCAAAACATATTTTAGTCAACAAGCATATATTACTATGTATGCTAGCTACTATGATAAGTGCTGGGATACAAATATGAAAAAAGAAAGATCGTCTCTGATTTTAAGGAGCTTACAATCTAATGAAGAAAAAGAATATAAAAAAGAAGCTGAAAAGCAAGGATATTGGGAAATACCTAACAGGGGTATGATGGAGAAGTCTCAAAATAATATAGTCAGGCGGGAAATAAAGAGATGATCTGAGGTGAATCCCTCCTTAAATGGAGATTTGAAGCTCATGGGCCCATCCCCCAATAAGAGATGATGAGGGAGAGTAACAGGGCTCATGACATTTTGCAAGATGATGAGGTTTTCCCAATAATGAATTTACAGAGGCATTGTAGAGAAGTCAGAGATGTCTAAGAAAATTGCGAATAGGTTAGAAATGAGAAATTTCATTTCATTCCCCTAAATCCAAACAGAATCAGAACTCAAAGCAGTCCCCTAACCTAATAATCTCTGACTTTGGGGCAATAATTAGAATGAGAAAATCTTCTAACTGCATGGTATCACTAGCCTTGAGAAAGGGAAGTCTCTAAAAGACCTGAAGGAGTCTCAAACCTTTCAATCTGCCTTTGATGAATTTTAAACTCTGCCTGATCACAAAGTGTGATGTCATTATCCCAAACATATGAGTAGTGTATCAAGCATATGAAAGCTACACAAGTACATCCATTCTTCCTTGGCTGCTTTCACCAAAAGATCAACTATCCTTCAGAGCACACAAACCAGAGACAGATGGGGAAAGCCCAACAGAAGTGTCACCATCCTGCTCCACCAAAGCCCAAGAGCCCCACCTGGATCCACCCTTCATTATCTTCTCACAGCAATCACTCAGCAAAAACAAGATTAGTCTTATTAATCAAAGGAAAGAATCTACTCTGGTAGACTATTTCAAGCAATTTAAATAAGATGTTTCCTTTCAGTCAGGAAGAATCTTTGGAGAACCTAGTCTATCCCCTCAAGTTTCTCCCTTCCCTCTTGTCTCAGCTGCATTACTTTCCCTGCTGTGCTAACAATCTGGAAGGGATGGGAGAGATTGTCAAGTCCAATTCTAATTTTACAGATAAGAACTCTGAGGCTGAGAAAGGTTAAGTGACTTACTCCAAATCACATAGCAAATTAGTGACAGAGTTGGAATTACAAAGTGTGTCCCCTGGCTCATGCAGTGAATGCAATGTACATTCTTTTGTACAATTTTGCCTTTAAAACACATTTACACACACACACACACACACACACACACACACACACTATAAATACTTAAAAGCACAAATGCTATTTTTAATCATTCATTTTTTTTTCTTCTTAAAAGATAATCATAATGCAAAAGTTAGAATCTAATGCATATAAATATTTCATACTATGATTATGTTAGTCAGGCATAGATATCATACCTTCATTCTTCTTATCCCCAATATAGATGCAATGATTTCCAATGAGGGGAAACCAAATTATTTCTGTTAGAGGAATGACATGCCCTCGGGTAATGACACACAGAAAAAGTCTGTGTATGCCTCTTTTTACAAGACACACTGAGAGCTTGATGATCAGACATGGAGTTAGAAAAGAAATGTGAACATGAAGCATATTTGGTGGAAAAGAAAGTTTTTTAGGCACAGAGCTACAACAGATCTGAATCAATTGATCCATCTTTATCCTAATCAGAAACAATAGTTGACAAATGGCATGGTAACACCCACTGTAATATTGTAATTCAGGTCCCCATAATAAAATGGCTAGCTTTTCCTTAAAAAGGATTGAAACAGTATTTGAAACTTGATTGGCTAAGGAAATAAATGATTAAGTTGCTGACAATACTTTTCAGACTCCTGAGTACTAACCACTGAGGAACTATAAATGCTTACTGACAGTTGGCTGATCAGACACTATGAGCAATTCCAGAAAGGAAATTTTATTCCCTTGAATAAGCTCAAATTGTCTTCAATGTGTTTCCTTATTGAATGTTCTATTTTGCTAAGGCTAGATAAATCTTTTGTTAAATATTGAGTGACCTACAAATATCTCAATTTGTTTCAATAGCAGACCTATTGCTATTCCCATTTGTATCCATTATCATAGAAAGCTTTTCACCAGGAAATTCATCCATCAAGAAATTACATCAGATTTATTTAATACTCATATGTCATCAGTACTCTCAGTAGGCTCTACTCCTGATTGTAAAGTTGAAGGGGAGCAAAAAACTTCTTCCCAAAGTCTCCATTGAAAGAGGGCTTATGAAGGAATAGTTTACCTGTCAGAACTAAAGAAAAGGAAAGAGGAACATTATGAAATATAAAGTAGATAATTTTGATCACATTAAAAAGATTTTGAATAAATAAAACCAATGGTACAAAGATTAGAAGCAGAAAGATGGGAAACATTTTTAATAGCCAGATTTTCTGATAAGGTCTCATTTCTCAAATATACAGAGGACTGAGTTAAATCTATAAGAATATAACTCATTCTCCAATTAATAAGTGGTTCAAGGGTTCAAGGGCATGAATAGGCAGTTTTAAAATGAAGAAATTAAAGCTATTTATAGTCATATGAAAAATTATCTAAATCACTTTTGATTAAAGAAATGCAAATTAAAACAATTCTAAAGCACCACCTCACATGTATCAGATTAGTTAATATGACAGAAGAGGAAAATGATAAATTTTAGATATGTGGGAAATCTGGAATACTAATTGTTGGTGGAATTCTGAACTGATCTGATTATTCTAGAAAGCAATTTGGAACTATGTCCAAATGACTATTAAAAACAAAACAAAACAAACAAACAAAAAAACTGTGCATGCTTTTTGTTCCTTCAATACTGCTACTAGATCTATATCCTAATGAGATCGTTTAAAAAAGCAGGGAAAAGGATCCACATGTACAATAACATTTATAGCAACTCTTTCTGTGGTAGCAAAGAATTGAAAATTGAGAGGATTGCCCATCAATTGTGAAATGGCTGAAAGAGTTGTGGTGTGGAATACTATTGTGTGATGATGAACAGTCAGATTTTAGAAAAACCTGGAAACTTTACATTAGCTGGTGCTGAGTGAGGTAAATACATCCAGGAGAGCAGTATACAGAGTAACAGCAACATCGTGCAAGAATCAGCTATGAGCAACTTAGTTCTTTTCAGCAATACAATGATCTAAGACAGTTCCAAAAGGCTCATAATGGAAAATGCTGACCACATCCAGAGAAAGAACCAAGAAGTCTGAATATAGTTACACTGTTTTTTTTTTTTCTTTCTCATGGTTTTTCCCTTTTCTTTTAATTCTTCTTTCATAATATGACTAATGTGGGAAAATGTTTAACATGATTGTACAAGTATAATCTATATCAGATTGCTTGTTGTCTTGGGGAGGGGAGAAGGAAGGGACGGAGAAAAATTGAAACTCAAAATCTCATAAAAACGAATGCTTAAATTTTTTTTTACATGCAATTGGAAAAAAAAAATAAGAAGGAAGAAAAGACAGAGGTATTACATCACAGGCAAATTCCACTAACTATATTCCTTGGATTTAATTACAGCATCAACATCACTCCTATCTTTTAGCTTCCTTTTTTTTTTTTTGGCTTTGTTTTCTTCCCAAATTGAGATTGTAAGTTCCTTGAGCACTGTAACTGTTTATTTGTTTTATCTGATATTCCTAGCTATTAAGCACAGTGTTTGACATTTACTAGGTGCTTAGCAAATGCTTATTGATTTGAGTTTTACACTGAGGAAACTGAGGCAGGTGGAGATAATAGGACTTATCCTGGGTCACACAAATAATAAACATCTGAGATTGGACCCAGCATTCTGTCTATTTGTCTATCTGTGCTATTTAACTGTCCCTTATACTTAACATTCGTGCATACCCAATTATCTTCATCATCATGTGATAATTAAACTTGAAAAGGAATGTTGTACATTTTCAGATGTTGATTCCTTTTCTATCATGGCAGTGATGAGAAACCTATTACTCTATTCCAGTAACTGCTGCTTCTGTGAGCCGCCTACTTAGGAGAAGAATCAATGTTTCCATAGAAAGCAGAATTTTAAGTCAAGATCTTTCCACAACTTTTGTGGAAGGGCACAAGAGGTAGTATACATGAACCAGAGACTAGGCTTGTTACTTTTTGAGTTCTGTAACAGATCTGAAACACAACCCACTTTTCCTTACAGATAAAACTCACAGGACAGAGGGAAATACCTTCAATAGATTGTAATTCAGGAAGTATTTTTAATTAACTTAATTAATTTCCTAAAAGACATATCTAAAATTAAAAGTACTGAAATATAATCAAAATGCTAGTTTTATAGATGAGCTAACAAGGACAGAAGGGCTAAATGAATTGCATAAATAGGCAATATGCCACAGAGCTTTAGTTGAAATTCATGTCTCCAAATCTAACAATCTTCCCATTGTGCCATGATGACTCCTGTCCTTTTATAATTTAGAGAAAACAAATTAGAGGATCAGAATCTACTATATGGTCAGTAAAAAAAAAAAAAAAAAAAAAAAAAAAAAAAAAAAGTGGGCCAAAAAGATCACTGACATGAAAGACAAAGAGCTATAATTTCTTGGTTTTCAGTGTAGGTTACTGATCATGTTTGCTTTTAGCTATTGCTGGAGTACAGTGAAATAATCATCTTTGATTTTACCATGTAAACAATCTCACAAGTTTTCTCTTTCATTCATGAAGGCATTAAGTTTATATTTACTCTTTTATTTCAGGAATATATATATAGATAAATCTCTCAAATTCTGTATTTGTGTGTGTGTGTGTGTGTGTGTGTGTGCATGTGAGGCTGTCTCTGTCTTTTTCATACATATACCCACACCTATCTACTCCCCAGCTTTTCACTCCCCCACCCATACTCACACACATATAAATATGTATAAGGTCTGTTTTTTAGAAGAGCTCAAAAGTCCAAAAGCTAGACTGTACCAATAAGAATTAGAAAATGCATGTTGATGGTAGGGAAAAATAGTGATATGCCCTTCTGACTATTAAATTAGAACCAGTTGGTGAAAAAGAATAACCACAGATATTAGAAGACCCATAATAGACCTACACAGTATAAAGTTTTGTAATACATTAAACGCTTGACACTGCAGGTTAGTAATGAGTGATTTTTTCCCCCTCAACCATAGCTTTTTAGAGTTCAGAAACAGAGTATTTTTAAAAACAAAATCTAATTTTATATATTGAAAAAAGTGGTATTACCTATATGTTCCACATCAACACTCACATTAAAAAATGTCTTTCTTCTAAAGAGGAGGATGCAATTTTGAAATGCTTAGGAGACAATAGCCTCAAGATACAGAATAAGACAAATGATTTTAGACATGGACAGTGTGGGAGTCTGTTTGTTTAACTGTGTATATTTGCCATAAGGGCTTTGTTTTGTTTTTCCATGGGGGGAGATTTAGTACCAAAGGAAATAGAAGAAAAGAAGAAATAAGGAAGAAAGCAAGGAAGGAAGGAAGGAAAAGAAGAAAGGAAAGAGAAAGGTGTGGAAGGAGGAAGGGGTGAAGGGAGGAAGGAAGGAAGGGAAGGGAGGAAAGAAAGAAAAAAGAAAGTCACAGAAGCATTTTTTTTAATATTCTTAAGAAGACAAAATATAATCAAAGTAAAGTAAATGTCATATCTATCTATCAATCTCTCTATCTCTATCTCTCTATATATCTACATTCACACATATAAATACATGCATAACCTCACATATATAATGTACATATTTAAGCATATATATATCTTATATGCATATACAAATATTAATATATAAAAGTAAATTGCACAAATGAAGATTCAAACTTCTATGTATGATCTTCTATTTTACTGTGTGTATAGGAATACTAATTTTATTTGGTGTTTGGCAAATTTATTTATTTATTTATTTTGCTGAGGCAATTGGGGTTAAAGGACTTGCCCAGGGTCACACAGTTAGGAAGTGTTAAGTGTCTGAGACCAGATTTGAATTAGGGTCCTCCTGACTTCAGGGCTGGTACTTTATCCACTGAGCCACCCAGCTGTCCCAATGTTTGGCAAATTTAGAATCAAAAACTAAATCTATAAAGAAAGAGACTAAATAAATATTATCAATGCAATAACCAATGAACTCCAAATGACTGACGAGGAAGTATGTTCCATTTTTGAACTTTGTGTATAGAATGGATCATATCTATCTGGGATTTTGTTTTGCCTGATGATTTCTTATAAGAGAGAGTTTTCATTTCAAAGAAGGACAATTATGGGAAGTAATAGGTTTGGAGGTTAGCGATAATGATGCAGGAAATGAGAGGAAAGCTTCAATGGAAAAAAATTTTTAAAAAGAAAAAAGAAAAGATTTCAGATGGGCACACAGAGAAATAAGACATTGTTAATACTATAATGTTAAATTTAATGTATACTTTAAAAAACAAAACAAAACGGTATGTGGGATTTATGGCTTTATGTGTAATCTCTCTTTTTTTGCTCTTTGTATGTAAAAGTGTTCAGATTTATTGATTTTTGTCAGGTTCATATTTTTTAAAGAATGTAAGATTTGAAAACAGGAATTATTTAATTTTTTGGTCTTCACATCTCCAGGACATAATATAGTATGTACTTAGTAATTACTTATTGACTGGTTAATTATTTGGGAATTGATATAAACTTAATTTCAAACAATATCTGTAAATATTGTTTTCATAGCCATTTCATAAATGAAAAGCCCCTGCAAAAGTCATATACTTGAAGATTATGCCAGTGAAAAAGAAAATTTAATGAAGTGGACTATGGGAATATTGGGAAACTGCTGTCTGAGAATAAGTATAAAATGTTCCTCTTTAGAAAGTTGATTACTGGTTGATGTATTTTTTTTCCCAAAATGGATAAAAATGAATAATAGTTTTCATTCCCAAGGGACCCTTGTCACTTTTATAGTCACAAAATAGTTAAAAAAGGAAGCAACTGTTCTGAAGAACTACAAAGTTTTCAGAATATCTACAAATATTAATTTAACTGTTGATACTCAATGGGGATCTTTGTCCAACAACCAGTGCAATAACAGAAGAACTGAAGCATAGCCATATTGACATTTTCACTCTAAACAAAGCCAGAAGGCATAAAGAAATTGTAGTCAATGGAAGAACAGTTCCAGTTTCTCCTTAATGGCATAAATAAAGAATATGGCAGATTTGTTTCTATCATGCATGTATCTAAAGGACTCCATAGGATATGTGATTTTCTCAATCTTGCAGTGTTCTAAATAAAGAGATTATGGTGAAAATTATGTTATTGTATATATAAACAACTGTTTTTTTATTTAAGCTTTTTATTTGCAAAAACATATGCATGGGTAATTTTTCAATATTGACTCTTGCAAAGCCTTCTATTAGAAATTTCCCCTCCTCCCCCACCCTCTCCCCTAGATGGTATGAAGTCTAATACATGTTAATTATGTTAAAATATATGATAAATCTTATATATGTATACATATTTATGCAGTTATCTTGCTGTATAAGAAAAAATGGATCTGCAAGAAAAAAATGAGAAGGAAAATAAAATGCAAGCAAACATCAGTAGAGAGCATGAAAATGTTATGTTGTGGTCTACATTCATAACCCTCTCCCTGGGTGTATATGGCTTTCTTCATCATTGAACAATTGGTGGCTTGAAACATCTCATTGTTGAAGAGAGCCATGTCCTTCAGAATTGATGATCATATAGTATTGTTGTTGCCGTGTATAATGATCTCCTGGTTCTGCTCATTTCACTCAGCATCAGTTCATGCAAGTCTCTCCAGGCCTCTCTGAAATCATCCTGCTGGTCGTTTCTTATAGAACAATAATATTCCATAACATTCATATACCATAATTTATTCAGCCACTCTCCAATTGATGGGCATCCACTCAGTTTCCAGTTTCTAGCCACTACAAAAAGGGCTGCCACAAACATTCTTGCACATGTGGGGCCCTTTCCTTCTTTTATGATTTCTTTGGGATATAAGCCCAATAGAAATGCTGCTGGGTCAAAGGCTATGCACAGTTTGATAACTCTTTGAGCATAGTTCCAAATTGCTCTCCAGAATGTCTGGATCCGTTCACAGTTCCACCAACAATGCATCAGTGTCCCAGTCTTCCCACATCCCCTCCAACATTCGTCATTCTCTTTTCCTGTCATCTTAGCCAATCTGACAGGTGTGTAGTGGTATCTCAGAGTTGTCTTAATTTGCATTTCTCTTATCAATAGTAATTTGGAGTACCTTTTCTATATGAACAACTGTTTTGGAGAAGGAAGAAGTCAGATGAATTCCATGTAGAAATTGGCAGGATCTTCCAAAGTAAGTCAAAATCTATGTTGCTATTCAAAGACCTGAATGGAAAGCACAATGGAGCAGTGGCAAGGGTATTGAATTTGAATGGCTGAATTCCCATAGCAAGATATGACTTTAAATCCCACCTTGATCACTTAGTCCCTTTCTCAGTGTGAATAAAATCATTTAACCTTTTGGACTTGAGTTTCCTTATCAGGAAAGTTAGATCAATTAGATTTAATTACTTCCAAGTTTCCCACCTCTAAATAGAAAATTTTATTTACTAAAGAGAAGAATACTAAAAAAATAAAGGAAGACAAAAGTTTCTAGGCTACAAACTTATTTATGTATACCATGAATATTTTCTTAAAGAAGACATTATCAGCTGGGGAATGATTGAATAAGTTGTGACATATAAATGTAATGGAATGTTATTGTTCTATAAGAAATGATAAGCAGTGTAATTTCAGAAAAGCCTGGAAAAATTTACATGAACTGATGCTAAGTGAAGTGAAAAGAACCAAGAAATTATACATAGCAACAACAAGATTATATGATGATAAACTATTATGGACTTGGCTCTTTTCAACAATGAGGTGACTGAAAGCAATTCTAATAAACTTGTGATGGAAAGAGCAATATGCACCTAGAGAGAGAACTATGGAAACTGAATGTGGATCAAAGGACAGTCTATTTTCACCTTTTCTATTTTTTTTTTTTGCTTGCTTGCTTTATTTTCTTTCTTTTTTTTTTTCTTTTACCTTTTGATCTGATTTTTCTTGTGCAGCATGATGAGTATGGAGATATGTTTAGAAGAATTGCACATATTTAACCTGGATTGCCTGCTATCTATGGAAAGAGGGAGGGAGAGAGGGGAAAAACACAAGGTTTTGCAAAGGTGAATGGTGAAAACTATCTTTGCATGTATTTGGAAAAATAAAAAGTTATTAAAAAAAAGAAGATAGTCAAAAAAGTACTGGCCTCTATGGGTACTAAAAATAGTCACCCCTTTAGTTCTTTCTTTCTTGATATTAGCTACTATTTACCACAAAATAAAAATGTATAAAAATAGATATAGAAGAATGTATTCTGTATTATATACTTGTTTATATGCTATTTCCTTCATTAGATTGTGAACCCTCTTGAAAACAGGGATTTTTTTCCCACTTTCTTTGTATCTCCAGAGTTTAACATGGTATCTCTCCCACAGTGCATAATAAATATATGTTGGCTTTAATTTCCCATTGTTATTGATTATTAATTTTTAAAAGAGTTCAAAATTGACATCAAATTAGGAGAAAATAAAATTGAGATTAACACTGCCAGCAACTCAAATTCAAATTGTCAACAAATGATCTATTCTAAAAAAAAAGTTTAAAGAGCAAAAATAAAGATAATTATAAGGATAAAAATAATTTTCAGATACAAATAAATTGACACAGTTATCAGAGTCCAGAAAATGTCTGTGCCATTAAATAGTTGATGTACTTGCTAGGCAAAAAAATCATTGATCAAGGACAGCATAAGATTAAAATACACACCTATTTACAATACTTCATGACTAAGACATATGGAAGAATATTATGGGAAACATAGTATTACCTTGGAAAACAATGAAAATTAGTTGAATTAAAAAAGAAACTGGAGAATGGACTGTGTGATGTAATAATTCATGCTTTGAGAATTTGGAAATGAAACCAGAATTATACCAAGAAATGGATGTGAAATTAAAAAAAAAAAAAGATAATCTGCTTGTTTTTTTTATAGTGATGAATTTCAAAAATGATAAATAGAATTTCCTTATTAGTGTATCTATTACCTTGGTACTAGAGATATTATGAATGGAAAGAGAAATAAGACAAAATGAAATTGAGAAAAGCAGCTATCTGATAAGATACACACACACACACACACACACACACACACACACACACACACACACGAAATCCTTGATGGAGATGAAATGATTTCAAAGATATATAGGGATCTTTGCTAATATCCTTGTATATTTCCTTGGATGAGGAAATAAATGCATCTAATCCCAGAAAACTGAAAAGCTTTATCAATCAAATCTTAGTCACTTTTGTAAACATTTCCTAAACATCTACACTGAAAAATAATTTGTCTAAAAAGATATATTTTCCACATGATAATGTGCAATTGGATGGGCAATAACTTTGTTCAGCACTTTTGATTAATTCTAAAATGTTTGGTGCCACAAAACCTTATTGTTTTTATATCAATAATCTTTTAATAATCCTGTAGGGCTACAGAACATGGCCCATTACAATTGCAAAAACGATCAGTTCTGGTGACATATGGAGATTTCTGTATTACACACAAGTAATGGTATAAAATATGCCAGCTATACTCACAAAAGGAAATAGAAAATAAAATGAGGGACCACTACAGTATTGAGCATGCCAATATTAAGCAAATCAAATGAAAGCCTCCAGAACATTTATTCTCTTTTCTGTGGTGAATTTAATCAAATATATACATAACAAAAGGCAAAGGATAATAGAATCAAAGCTATAAAACTGGAAAGGACAAGAGAGATCATTTACCAAACTTTTATTTTATACATGGAAAAAAATAAGAAATTGAAGTGATTTGCCCAAGATGAAACAGGTATTAAGTAGTGGGAGCAAGATTTAGACCTTAGTCCTCTGATTTTATATGCAGTACACTTCCACAGATCTATACTACCTGTCACATGGGGGAATTATGTACTGCAGTAGAGAAACAAAGATCCAAACTCTTATCATGGATTCATGCAAATATAAATGGAAAGGGTGAAATTCAAAGACATTTAATTTCTCAGATCTCACACAATTAGGGTAAATCTAGTAAACACGACTTCTTGAATATAATAGATAATGTAATAGCAGTTTAGTTAAATATTCATTTCACAAGTATTTTTTAATGTATGTGAGTGCATGCAAGTAATAACTTGCAAGTTGTAACTTATGAGGAGAAAACAAAGGCATATATGATGTAAATTCAAATGGACCAAATGGGAAAATATTTGTAAAAGATATTTGTGTAGGAGAGGAGCCAAGATGGTGGAGTAAAGCTGGGAAACTGCTCCAACTCTCCCAGTTTCCCTTGAAAATCACACGAATCTAAGCCTTTGAACAGCCTGATGGAATGAAACCTCTCAAGACAAGCTGGAAAAAAATTTAGGAAAGGTGTGTTTTACTGGGGTGAAAAAGGTGTTCAACCCAGCTCAGGAAAATTCTGGGAAAATCGGTGAGAGAGTCTTAATCACAGTAACTAAGTATTCAGTAATTAAGACCCTCAGTCCTGGCTCAGGAGTGGAGCACAGCAGGGGGCAGCCTCCAGTGCCAGCTCAGAAGGCAAACTCTGGGAAACCAGGCTGTTTCCTGAACAGAGCAGGCAGTTACCCTCTACCAACACAAGGCAGGGGAGGAGGCTGTGCTCAAAGTCAAGGCTCAAAGCTGCCCTCAAAGCATAACTCAACCATAAATGTAAAAAAGAGGAAAGAAAATGAGCAAGAAAAAAGCAAAGAATCTTGACCATAGAAAGCTACCAAGGTGACAGAAAAGAACAAAACACTCAGATGAGAACAAAATGTCCACAGAAGAAATCTCAAAGAATTATATAAATTGGTCTCAAGTCCAAAGAAGCTTCTTAGAAATGCTTATGAAAGACATTAAAAAGCAAATAAGAGAGGTAGAAGAAAAGGTATGCATGAAAGAGATATGTGTGAGAGAGTCAACAACAAGGGGAAAATTGGCTAAAGAAAATAACTCCTTAAAAAATACAATTAGTCAAAGGAAAAAAAATCCACTGAAAAAACACATCTTCAAAAGTTAAATTAACCAAATGAAAAAAGAGATACAAAAACTAACTGAAGAAAATCACACATTAAAAATTAGAACAGGGCAAATGGAGCTAATCACTCTATGAGACAGCAAGAATTAGTTAAACAACTTAAAAAGAGTGAAAAAATGGAACAAAATGTGAAATACCTCATTGCAAAAACAGTCAACCTGGAAAATAGATGCAGAAAAGACAATTTTAAAATTATTGGCCTACATGACTGCCATGATCAAAAAAAGAGTTTGGATAGTATTCTTCAAGAGATCATTAAGTAAAACTGCTCTAATATTCTAGAACAGAAGGGGAAATACTCATTGAAAGAATTCATTGATCACCATTGGAAAGAGCTCCCACAAGGAAAATTCCAAGGAACATTGCTGAAAAAGCCCAGAACTTCAATCTCAAGGAAAAAATACTGCAAGCTGCCAGACAAAAACAATTCAAATATTAAGGAGCAAGTCAGGATTATCCAGGATCTAGTAGCTTCTACAATAAAGGATCAAAGGGCATATATATAACTCTTAAGA
Organism: Myrmecobius fasciatus; assembly: GCA_023553655.1. Taxonomy (NCBI): domain Eukaryota; kingdom Metazoa; phylum Chordata; class Mammalia; order Dasyuromorphia; family Myrmecobiidae; genus Myrmecobius; species Myrmecobius fasciatus. Next base: position 26,545 of record JAJPUD010012931.1, read on the forward strand.
ATTGTATATGTCACTGGGGCAGATAGAGGAAGGCATCACATGGATTGAGGATATGGTTGTGAATGGATTTTGATGTGATGACATCAAAGAAAAATGCATTAAGGGGTGGAAAAAACATCTGTGCTGGTAAAAGAAAAAAAGGGAGGTAAAAATGGGAAAAGTAGTTCACATGAAGAGGTGCAAAAGACTTATTACAATCAAGGGAAAGAAGGAAGAAGGGTGAGCATTGCCTGAAGCTTGATCTCATCAGTTTTGGCTCAAAGAGGGAATAATTTAATCATTCATTTGGATGAAGAAATTTATCTAACCCTGTAAAGTAGAAGGAGGAGAAAGGGGAAAGAAAATGGAGGGGCTAGATAGAAGGGAGCGAAGAAACACTAGGAAAAATAAGTAAGAGAAAGGGAAAGAACTGATAGGAAATAAAGTAGTGGGATGGTGGATAAAAAATACTATTACAGACAGGGTGGAAAGAGAGAACAAAAGTATATGCAGGGGAAAAATAGGATAGAGGTAAATACAGAGCTGGTAATCATAAATGTGAATGTGAATTGGATGAACTCTCCCACAAAATGGAAGCAACCCACATAAATCATCAGCATTTCTATATATTACTGACAAAGCCCAGGTGAAAGAGATAGAAAGAGAATTTCCATTTAAAATAACTGTAGGCAAACTAAAATACTTGGGAATTTACCTGCCAAGACAAATCCAAGAACTATATGTACACAATTACAAAATACTTCTCACACAAATAAAGTCAGATCTAAACAATTGGAAAAAAATATCAATTGGCTCATGGATAGGCAGAGCTAATGTAATAAAAATGACAAATCTGCCTAAATTGATGTACTTGTTTATGACATACAAATCAAACTGCCAAAATATGATTTCATAGAATGAAAAAAAAATACAGAGGATGTTGGCTTAGCGGTACCAAACCTAAAACTATATTAAAAAGGAACAGTCATCAAAACCATTTGGTGCTGGTTAAGAAATAAAGTGGTGGAGCATTGGAATAGATCAAATACACAACAAAGTAATCAAAGTCTGTAGTAATCTAATGTTTGATAACCCCCCCCCAGACTCCAGCTTCTGAAATAGAAATCCAATATTTGACAAAAATTACTGGGAAAACTGAAAGATAATATGTCAGAAACTCAACATAGACCTACAACTCACACCCCATACCAAAATAAGGTCAAAATAGATACATGATTTGGGCAGAAAGAGTGATACCATAAACAAATTAGGAGAACAAGGCATAATTTGCCTATCAGATCTTTGGAGAAGGGAGGAATTTATGACAAAGGAAAGCCAGAGAACATTATAAAAGGCAAAATGGACAACTTTGATTACACTAAATTAAAATGGTTTTGCACAAACCAAATCAGCTGATAAAAGATTAAAAGGGAAATACAAAACTAGGAAAAAAAAATCTTTACAGATTTTCTGATAAAGGTCTCATTTCTAAAATATATAAAGAACTGTGTCAATTTTATAAGAATACAAGTCATTCCCCAATTGATAAATGGTCAAAGGATATGAACAATGTTCAAATGACAAAATTAAAGCCATCTATAGCCATATAAAAATGCTTTAAATTACTATTGATTAAGAAATGCAAATTAAAATAACTCTGAGATACCATCTCACACCTGCCCGATTGTCTAAGATAATAGGAAAAGATAATGATAAATGTTGGAGGAAATATAGGAAAATTGGGATACCAATACATTGTTAGTGGAGTTGTGAAAGGATCTAACCATTTTGGAGAACAAACTGGAATTATGCCTAAAAGGCTATCAAATTGTGCATACTCTTTCACCCAGAAGTGCCATTACTGGATTTGTATCTCAAGGAAATCATTAAAGAGGGAAAAGGACCACCTGTACAATTTTTTTTGTAGAAGTTCTTTTTGTGGTAGCAAAAAATTGGAAAATTTGTGGATGCCCATCAATTGGGGATTAGCTGAACAAATTGTGGTATATTAAGATAATGGAATATTATTGTTCCATAAAAAATTATGAACAAGCTGATTTTAGAAAGGTCTGGAAAGATTTACATGAACTGATGGTGAGTGAAACAAGAAGAACCAGGAATATATTGTGCATAATAACAGCAAGAATGTGCAGTGATTCTGATGCATTGTTGGCGGAGCTGTGAACAGATACAGCCATTCTGGAGAACAATTTGGAGCTACGCTCAAAAGTTTATCAAACTGTGCATACCCTTTGACCCAGCAGCATTTCTATTGGGTTTATATCCCAAAGAAATCATAAAGGAAGGAAAGGGCCCCACATGTGCAAGAATGTTTGTGGCAGCCCTTTTTGTAGGGGCTAGAAACTGGAAATGGAATGGATGCCCTTCAATTGGAGAATGGCTGAATAAATTGTGGTATATGAATATTATGGAATATTATTGTTCTGTAAGGAATGACCAGCAAGATGATTTCAGAGAGGCTTGGAGAGACTTACATGAACTGATGCTGAGTGAAATGAGCAGAACCAGGAGATCATTGTACACGGAAACAACAGTACTATATGACGATCAATTCTGATGGACATGGCTCTCTTCAACAATGAAATGTTTCAAACCACCTCCAATTGTTCACTGAAGAAAGCCATATACACCCAGAGAGAGGGATGTGAAATGTGGACCACAACATAACATTCTCATACTCCTTGATTGATGTTTGCTTACATTGTGTTTCCTTTATCTTATATATCATTTGTGTAGATAAGATTTTTCTTGTACAACAATGATAAGTTTGGAAATATGTATACATATATTCGATTTGCCAATATTTTAACATAATTAACATGTAGTTGATATCCTGCCATCTAGGGGAGGGGTGGGGAGTTGGGGGGAAAAATTTGTAGCAGAAAGTTATGTAAGGGTTATTGTTGAAGAATTACCCACATATATATTATGCAAATAAAATTTAAAAAAAAGAATGTGCAGTGATTGACTATGACTTTGACTGATCCAAAGGACAGAAAATGCCATCTGCTTCCAGAAAAAGAACTATAGAGACTGAATGTAATTCAACACATGCTATGTTCACTTCTTTTTTTCTTTTTCTTTTTTTTTTTAAAATTTCTCCCATGGTTTTCCCTTTTTGATCTGATTTTTCTCTCCCAACGTAATTCTTAACAGTAATTTGTATTAAAAATAAATAAAATTAAAAAAAATTTAAAACGTGATTCATGTAGTGCCTAACAAATATAAGATACTTAAATAAAATGTTTTCCTTCAGCCTTTTCCCTTTTCTACCTTAAATGAATTTAGAAATCAATTAATATATTCAGAAAATGGTGAGAATTGATGAAATAGAAAGACAAAAATGTGGTAGAATCAAAGATATATCGCCAAATGGTGGCCATTTCGGTGACCAAGAGAATGTAAATTAGTTCATTTAGTAGACAGGATTCACAAGGTGGCTCTCGAAACTAAGTTAACATTTACCTCCAAGTTTCATGCAGCTATTCAAACCCTCTTTCTTAATTGATGCTATATATAATGCCCTGTACTTTCTTTCCCTTCTCTTCTCCCTCTTATTCTAAATACAATGATCAAATAAAAATTATCATTGTTTCTGGAATGAAAGTGTCAGTTGATTATGCTACAGACCAGACTACTGTTCCTGGGACTCCAAAGGAAAAAAAAAAAAAAAAAAAAAAAAAAAAAAAAAAAAAATTCTTATTCTTGGTCACATTTCCCTTAAATGTATTTTTTGTCTGTTTTTTCATATTAGGATATAAGTTCCTTTAGATCAGGAATCATCTTCCTTTTTGTACTTTTATTTGGCATAATACTTGAAGCATAGCTTAGCATTTAATTAATTATTTTCCCCTGCATTAATCCATTCTATTGATTAACATTTCATATTAAACTGTAATGTCAGTTTCAGGAATAACTTTGCTAAATGAAGAATTGATAATGTTTTCTCTGTAAGAACATAACTTCCCCACATATCTAAATCTTTTATTATATGGGTCTCCTTTTCTTCTAAATTATATTTCATTTCTTCTAAACCTCAATGTTCCAGCAACCAACTCAGGGGAATCAGAATCAAGAGATGCCTCCAGATCTCAAAACAGGATGGGGATTGGGACTTGGCTTTCTCAGTTAGGAACGAATCATAAATAATCATGTCATTACCTGATAATATCAAGAAAAGGAGAATTTATTTCCCCTAACTGAAGATTCATAGAGACATCAAATAATTTCTTCTTTAACAAAAACAAACTGAATAATCTTCTGAAACTGCTTTTGCCATCATTTCTATGAATACACAATAGATAAACATAGACATTTTTCATAATGAGGAAGCTTCTAGTTCTCTTCAAATTGCAAAACAATCAAGCAGCTTGTTTATCCAACTTAATTCCAATCAGATCCAGAAAGATTATTTTTCCCATGGAAAGATAGTTCTAATGATTAATGAAAGGTACTTGAAAAATCAAGTTTGATATAAAGAAATATAAGAACAGATTTTTTTTTGGGGGGGAATGCCAAAAGGAAGTAGTTTATATAGCAAGGGGACTGGAAATCAGATTACATGAGAATAACTTGAAAGGAATGTGTTGCGGCTTTGTTTTTTGCCTGGAAAAGAAAACATTTAGAAACTATTTTATATCAGTCTTCAAATATTGAAAGAGTTGTGTGAAAAGAGATTAGATTAGATTTACTATACTTAGTCATAGAAAGAAGAATTGGAACCATTGGTTGGATGTTAACAGCAAGGCAGATGTTGATTTAACCTGAGTAAAGTAATCTAAAAATCAGAATTATTCAAAATTGGATTATACTTTCTAGGGAGTTAGTGAATTACCTAAAGTGAAAGTAGAGATTAGATAATCTTTTGTTAGGGATATTTTGATGCCTTAACTATTTAGATGAGGAAACCATACTAGATTAAATTTGAATATCCTTCAGTTCAGATTTTATAATTTTATAGAATTATCTAATATTTGCCTTCTATATAAAGCATATACAATATGGGTTTTGTTCTTTAAAGGTCAATATTTAGGTGCTAGTGTCATTTATGTCTTGTTTCTCTTATTCAGATTACAATTCACATAAGATCCAATTATCTATGGAACTATTAATGTATTTTAAAAAGTGGCATTTATTCTTTAAACTGTCTCTAAATATATATGGATCTGTAGTTTGATTTTTTTTTGACAATTTTGTTTAACAATAGAAAAAAAACCTTTAATAATAATGAATGAATGGCTAAAAATCAGATTTCAATATTGAGAGTACATTAGAAAAATGTTACTCACATCTTTAGAAAATAAAATTAAGTCTGCAGTAGTCTCTGATGTCTACTACATAGTATCAGCAAGGAGATTTATCTTATACTTATCTGGAGTAAACATTTTTTTGTGTGGTTTGTTTGCAATAACCCTTAATGTAAGCTAGTATACTTTACAAAATTCTAAAGCTTTGGAATAAATCTCTGTAGAAAACTGGAATGGGCATACAAAAAAAAAATCCACAAAGTAGCTGTTATTTGTATGGAAAAAATATATAGTTTACTTGTTTGTGTCTACAGAGAATCATTCTTTTCTGGTGCTATCAATCTAATTTTCCAAGGTGTTTTCCTCATGGAAGGATATAAAAACATTAAAAATAAGATATATTGATGTAATGTATTTAAGAACAACTGAAGCTTTCAGTGATGTACTCTGAAGTTTCATGCTTATAAAAACAAAAGAACAAATTTCTATGTGATTTGGATATGTCAATTCAAGATCATTCTAGATCTCTCTTTTAATTTATTTATTATCCAAGATGGAACCGTGTCAGTTGGGGTTCTCTGTGAGTTCTATATCTATCTTCAGTGAGCTGGAAACATGTTAGATAATGGGTTGTTTATACACTATAAATCTGTTTTCAGTGAGCCAGAAATGTGCTAGATAATGGGTTGTTTATGATTTGCAAATCTGTTCAGTGAGCTGAAAATTTGTCAGATAATGGGCTGTTTATGAATTTTAAATCAATATTCAGTGAGCTGGAACTATGTTAGGTAATGGGTTGTGTATGAGTTGTAAATCTGTTTTCAGTGAACTGGAAACATGTTAGATAATGGGTTGTTTTTGAGTAGTAAATCTGTTTTCAGTGAACTGAAAACATGTTAGATAATGGGTTGCTCCTGAATTATAAATCTATTTTTTAGTGAACTGAATAACTGTTTAGTAAAGGACCCTTTGCATGTTGTAAATCTGTTGTCTATGAATGGACAAAGTAGTAGATAATGGGTTCATTTTGACTAGCAAATTCAACTTTCAATGAACTAGAAATATGTCACCTAATAGATTTCTTATGAACAGTGATCTACCTATTCCATGAGTATGATACATGCAATGATGCTACTTTGTGTAGATAAGTACCAGAAATGTAGTCTATTTTCACAAAGTTAGAGTCAGTAGAATAAAGACTTGTACCATGCTGTATGTAATGGGAAAGCTGTTTACTAAAGATCTCTTTACAGCCATCTGAAACAAAACTCATTTTGATTATTGTAACAGAGGGGCTATTTTATGATTTATCAAATATTGTCTATGAATTGGGTATGTAAAAATATGTAAAATAGAATCTTTTTCTTTGATGTTCTTACATTTTAAATGTGGCAAATACATTTAACAAAAATTATTATTTTTCATCTAAAAATCACCAAATAGCAATGCATTACTTACTAATATACTTTAAGTCTCTATGAAGGGGAATAAAGAAGTTACTTGTAATATCATGAAGATATCATATATGTGTATACATATAAATATGTATCTATATAAATTTGGCAGCTAAGTGATATAGTGGGCTTGAAGGCAAGAAGTCTCATTTTCCTGAGTCCAAATATGACCTTAGATTTATGCTGAAAAATGACTGAACAACAATATCTATAGGAAATAAAAAATGGTTGCATATAATTATCACAATGACAGCAGGTGCAAGTCAATACCAAACAAATAAAAAAAAACACACAATACACTAACAGAAATCTTTTTAAAAAAGGAATTAGGAAGCTGCTGTTGAAAGTAGAGTGATGAAAAGGGAAGCAAAAGAGAGACTAATGAAAAGCTTGTGAATGCTCTTCTTTTGATTTGATTTATGTTCTTATAAAGGGATAATTTTCAAATTTATTTGCATTTGCATAGAGTCAAATGCACAAACATTTAAGAAGAATGTAAAAACAATAAAATGAACAGATTTATTACTTGCAATCTGTTGTTTTTATAAAGGAAAAGTAACACATGTATACATACTATATATGTATATGTCCATATATGTACACAGAAATCTATGTATTTGCAACAAATTAGAAAATTTTAAAAATTCATTTGATTCTCTTTTCTATTGAAGTATTTTTGGGGGTAGAAAGGGTGAAGTTTTACCTCTTGTTCATGATGTCAATTTGCAGAGCTTATGCCTCTCCATTTGCCATGAGAAAATGCAAAAATTTCCATAAATGGTATACAGATTGCTAATGTTAATTATGTTGGGGCAATCTAAAATAGGGGGTCTTTAACTCGGGCTTTTAAAAAATACATAATGCATAATAACAAGAGAGGAACCCTGGGTGTTGTAGCAGGATAGAAGAAAAGAATGGACAATTTAAGTAAAGCATAATTATACTTGAAAAACATTATAACATAGAAAATATCTATCAACATTAGTTATTCAGTGACATTTCAACTCTATTTTTTCATCATTGTATGGAAGTGACCCTAAGTTTCTGAAGGGGTATCCTAGTGAACCACAAGCTTTGGTAAGGTCAATCAAGTTTGAACAGCTTTGCATACAAGTCAAGGAACAGACTCTATTGTTGTTTTCTCCAAATCAGTCTAGTTAAGTTTGGGGAGTTAAGTTACCAGAAAAGTTACCACTAGGGTGAAGATTTTATCTCTTTGGCAACAGCAATTCATAAGTATACATGTAAAGGAATTACAATTTACAACAGGAATAGAAGTACCCATATCAATAAAATAATATAATGAAAATATTAAAAGGTTTAATTTTATTGCCATACATATGTATACATATATATGATATATACATATATGTAATAATGCATGCATATATATAGAAATATGTATTTTATGCATACATATGCATGCATGCATATTTTTAGAATGGCCTGAAACTATTGTAAAGTTTTGTCCTGCTTTGCTATTTTCAGTAGTAGTCATCCAGTCATCTAAGACTATTCTGAAGAACTTGTGATAAAAAATCCTATGCATACCCAGAGAAGGAACTGATTGTGTCTGAATGCTGATTGAAGCATTCTCTTTTTCTCTCAAACTTAGTTTTTCTTGAGGGTTTTTTTTTATTAGGGTGAGAAATATACAGTATTTTTCACAACTTGACTTTTATGGAAATGTTTCCCATAACTTCATAAGTGGTTTCTTAATTGTGGGTGGGGATAAGGGAGAGAATCTAGAACTCAAATATTTAAGAAACAAATTTAAAATTTTTTAAATGTAAGTGGGGAAAAATATAAAATAAAATAAAAAATTTGTCTTGACTATAGGCATTCAGCTGGTATATTTACAAGAAGTGTGTGTGTGTGTGTGTGTGTGTGTGTGTGTGTGTCACCAAAATATATATATATATATTATAGTCTAATGGATAGAGAACTGGCCTTGGAATTAGGGAGAACTTGGTTTAAATTCTCTCTCTTAAATTTACTCAATGAAGGACTATGGGTAAGTCACAACTTTTCAGCAGTCTAGCTTTTAAATCTGTAAGGCATGAAGATGACTTATTTGTATTTATGAAGGGAGTACCCATCCATCTCAGGAGAACCCACCACAGCAATTAAATCATAGGTCCTCATGTCCTGACACTGATCTCTCCAGTTATGAACTAACTATATTTCAAAGTAATAAATGTATAAATGTCTAATAACATTTGTTCAAGCCACCATAAGTTTTTTTATTAATAGAAGGTATTTAAATTTAAGATCCTTCTCATAATAATTTACTATCAGTATATGATATTTTTGATTGAAGATATAGTAACATAAATTACTGTCACAATTCCATTGTACTGTTCTAATATAATTTTCAATAGTAATATAAAATGTTAAGGATCAGTCATCATAAAAGAAACATGTTGATGAGAATATAAAATAAAAGCAATTAAAGCTAAATTCTTAAATCTGAAAGCTATTCTAGCTAAACAACAGTAATATGATCTCTTCTTTTCTCCTCCCATTCACATTTTCATATCAACCCTGTGAAATAATTGCTATTCTCTAATTCTTTTTTTTTAATATAGATGAGGAAACTGAGACTCAAAGAAGTAATTTTTTCCAGGATCACACAGTATCTAAGGTAAGATTTGAATTCAGTTTTCCTGATTTCCAAATCCAAAACTCAAACTATTGAGGTATCTAACTGTTTCAAGAAAATCTCTTCTCTGTACATATCTAAAATAAGCTCATCTGGTATTTGCTTAAATATTTCCAGAGCTGGACAATAATTACTTTTCAAAGCAGTTCCACTTAGGGATAATTCAGATTATTTTAAAATTGTTATCTTTTAGGTTGAGCAGAAATTGATTGTAATTTACTAATTCTGTCATCTGGAGCAATATGGGAAAAAAAACTTTATTATCACTTTTCAAATATCTAAAGAGAACTTTCAGTATTCACTTGGTAGTACAGCACGGAACATTTGAAGTCATATACACCAGGTTCAAATTTTGATTCTGCTGCAAAATGTGAACATGGCCAAACTGATGAAACTGTTATCCTTTTTCTACATATAAAGTAAAGAGGGAAAGTTAGGCAATTTCTAAATCCCCTTCCAGCCCTAAATCTGTGATTCTAGAATTCTTCTCTCCAATTTGAACAAACTGACAATCTCAAACATAACTAAAGGATTGGAAACATGCTAGTCATTACTTCATGCGGTTCACCAACAACTGTCTCTAGAAAACTTATCCTACTCCAGAGGTTCATTTTGAAGACCCAAATAAAACTGATATAACCTTAAATGTCATAATCTGAAGGAAGGAAGGAAGAAAGAAAGAAAGAAAGAAAGAAAAAGAAAGAAAGAAAGAAAGAAAGAAAGAAAGAAAGAAAGAAAGAAAGAAAGAAAGAGAAAAAAGAAAGTTAGAGAAAGAAAGAAAAAAAA
>JAJPUD010012931.1:36792-46874 GCA_023553655.1 Myrmecobius fasciatus
AAGGAAGGAAGGAAGGAAGGAAGGAAGGGAGAGAGGGAGGGAAAGGGGAAGGGAGGAAGAGAAGGAAGGAAGGAAGGAAGGGAGGAAGGGAGGGAGAGTGGAAGGAAGGAAGAAAGGAAGGAAGGAAGAAAGGGAGAGTGGGAGGAAGGAATGAAGGAAGGAAGGGAGGGAGGGAAGAAGGGAAGGAGGAAGGAAGGGAGGGAGGGAAGAAGGGAAGGAGGGAGGGAGGGTGGGAGGAAGGAAGGAAGAGAGAGAGGGAGGGAGGAAGAACTTGAGTGTAGTGAGAATTTGCCTTGGAGAAGAAATCATTCCTGATGCCTGAATGTCACTGAGCATGATTCATTTCTCAGGTAAGAAATGCAATGTTAACCACTCACCAAAATTAGAAACAATGATAGAGAATTCCAAATCCTCAAGACTAAAGAGAAGAAAATATTTAAAAATTGTAGAGAAGTCACCCTTTATCGCTATTCTCCCCTTCAAATAATGTTCCAATAGGGAAACATAGAAAATGAAAAAAAGAAAAGAAAAGCATTTTCACCATTTTCAAAAAAAAAAAAAGATTGTGGAGTTAAGGGAGTTATTTTCTCTCATTTTATATTTCATTCTGAAGTTAATTAAAATTTGAAATGCTTAGTGGTGGTCTTTCTGTCAGAAACTGAAGTTTACTCTAAGTGAGATTTAAAAAAAAAAAAGTTTGACAAGAGCATTAATGGAGAACTCCTCCAAAAGCAGAAAAATAGTAAATGCACCTTTTCTGGTAACCCATTTTTATTCTATATCTCTAGTGTTCATGTGGGAATAATTTCAGAGTACTGATAAATACAAAATTAAGTTCTTTGTCACATATTTTTCTAAACTCTGTAATTTTTTGTAATGCCATTTTCTAATAGCTGAAAACATGGAGGAATATGTTTGGAAATGATTGTAATGGTGACATGTGAAATGACTTTATATTTTGCAAGATTAATCTTTGCTTGTTATTGGGTCTGAAGATTTGTTTTATTTCATTTCAATTTTCACACTACAAAAAATCTTCATTCAAAATAACTTTTAGGTCTAGATAAGAAAACCAAGATTAACTGTTTAATACCTTTGCAATATACATTAGAGGACTCTGCAACATTATCTGATTAATTCCCTCAAATGCTCTTTTAGAAAAGGTGGGATACTTTGTTTACATATGTTATTTTAAGAAGAGGTCATGCAATGCATGATTTGACAATACTGAAAAGCAAAGTCCCCGTGTAGACATTTCTTCTCCCCTCCAATGAAAATTTGAACTAGCGGTCACATATTTCTTTCTTTTTTTGATGACATATGTACCACCAAAATATGGGGACTCAAAACATATTTACATTTAATCATTTCAGAAAAAAAATCATTTTAAAGGAAAATATTTGGAAAATTCAAAATGTAATTAAAATTTGAACCTGATCCAGCATTCTGTTAAAAATTGTAATATGAAGAAATAAGCAAATAATAGTTTATACCTTTTCTACCAAGTCAACATTGTCATTATGTAGCACCCTATATCTGATGTGTTTAATGAATGTTTATAGTAAGAATTAATTATAAATAATTGAACATATTCATAACAGTGATCAAAAAACAAAAGAACGAAAACAAATACAAACAAAAAAGATCTATCTCTGCAAGATAGCAAAATGTAGACAGACTACTTTTCCCCCTTACAAATTGTTGGGGTTTCCAGTGTTGTAATTCATAAGCCCCTGTTATTCTACTGTTCCCATTCATTACCATCTGGTGTTAATTAGCTTTTTTTTTTGCTGAGGCAATTGAAATTAAGTGACCTGACCTGGGTCTCACAGCTAGGAAGTGTTAAGTCTCTGAGACCAAATTTGAACTCAGGTCCTCCTGACTTCAGGGCTGGTGCTCTATCCACTGTGCCACCTAGCTGCCCCTGTTAATTAGCTTTTAAGAAATTAGTTATTTCCTATATAGGTATTAAAAAAGTAGAAAAAAAATCTTGCAAATCAGGAACACACTCTAGCTTTGCATACACAATATTCCAGGAAGAGTGGGCTTGAATTTAGAAACATATGCATAAAGAGTAACTTAACCCATAACTCCTAATTATTAGAAGTTCTTTTCCTCCCTTTGTGGAGTCCTTACAAAGTCCTCTCTGCCCGGCTTAATGAATTGATGCCTTTGTAAAATCCTAAAGCTGACTTTCAGGGACATTCCTAGTTTTTACTTAGTGTGCCTTTTGGCTATCTATCATTTCTTAGTGTGCAGACACTGCCGTCAGTTCTTGTTTCAGAAATACTGCTACTGATGCTATTGGGAACTCAAGATCATCTATCTTTTGAAGTTCAGAAAATCATCTCCGGCCTAGAAGTTATGGAAGGAGAGAAGCTCACTCTCTCTCACTCAATTACCTCTTTAGCACCCTTCATCACTTGATTCAACTAACAGATCACTATTTAACTCATTGAAATGTGCAGTTCCTAATTGGCTTTCTATAATAGACATGATTCTGGACACCCTTTGATTTATTCATTTATTGAATGATCAGATTTCACTCAATGACCAAAACCTCTATGATCCTTTCAAACTGATAACCCACCTCTAATTTATTTACATTGATTCAAAATTATACTGTTTTGTTTTTCTCTGAATTCCTCCATCATATGCCAGAAACCTCTTCATTATGGAAGATCACTTCACACCAGAATTTTCAATTCAGAGGAACCTACTGCCCCCCTGGTAGTCCTCCCTCTGATTGAAGAAATAACAGCTCCTCCCCAATTCTCCGTTAAAGAAGGGCATCCAGAACAGCCATCTTTTTATTCCCCAGCATGTCCTGTGGTGGTGGGGGAAATGTCTGGTACTTTGCCCATTCTTCTCCCTCCCCTTCTCCTTCACCATCTTACCAATTTCCTTTTAAATTTATTGCCTCTCCTATTAGAATATAAACTCTCAGGAGCTGGAATAGGGTTAGCAGAAGAATGGAAGCTGACCAACGTGGGCCCTTCCACAAAATAGGGGAGAAGGAACTCACCAATGGGAGAGAGCAAGTAGTACTTATGTTGGAATATTTAAGAGGGAGTAGGCAACAAGGATGTTAGATTGTGCCAGAGCAAGGAGATCATAGGTGTTGAAGCAAATCCAGGATAAATTAGCAATGGAGAAGGCACAGGTTCATTCTCCTCAATAACTGCCTTGACTCCTCACCTACTTTCACTCCTCCTTTCTCAACTCCTCCTTCTAGCACTCCTATGTGTCTTGTCTCCACGTTATAGTGTAAATTCTCCAAATAGAGGCAATGCCTTGCTTGCTTATATTTATACAACCAGCACTTAGCTCAGCTCATAGTAAATGCTTAATAAATATTCTATCTCTTTATTTATCTATGACTTCAAAAGTGTTTTTCCCAACCTCATTTGCTTTTAAATTGAAATATATATTTAAATCACCAAGTATGAAAGTATATCTTGTTTAAATTTGGAAGCTCTTGAGTTCTGTGTAGCATTTCTTTTATTCCTCATCTCTGGCAACAGGTGTTAGGTCATAAGCTACAAGTGTCTTTCAGAGTTTTGTTTTCCTCAAAAGTTCATCATTAAGAAAACATAAAATGATCAAATTTCCTATGAAGTATAGCCTATTGTCTTTGGAGCAACAAGAAGACACAGTAAGACATATGTTTAAAGGCAACAAGCCAACTCTGATGATTTTATTTGGCTGTCCAAGGAAAAACTTTCATTTCACTGCCACTTTCATTGATTTTCCATTTTCATGAATAATGATAATATTAAGATTCACACTATTCAATTTCTCTAGTATACAATGTCCATTCACTGGTCACTAGCTAAACATTTTAAACTGGATGAAACTTGCTAAGTAAATATTCAGATAGTCTAACACCATATCCTACCACTTTTCTGGTACTTCTTGCCTCATGAATGGAGCAAAGGAAGAGGATCTTATAATTTGGATGCCATTTTTCTTTATTTTATGAGTTACCAGGCCAAAGAATTCACCAGTGAGGGGCCAGTTTATTGGTGGTGAGTCCCTCTGTAGTTAGCAAGGTTATTCCTTAGAAAAGAAGAAAAATTTGTTAATAGAACAATATTCAGTCTTCCTAGAAATCTGCCACTTATGAGAATCCAGTTTCATCTTTATGCCACAGTGTTCCTTATACTAAAGTGAAATCTTTTCCTTGAAATCCTATCACTCACCTCTCCTTTTAGAAATAAGAAAATATTAAATTATTTTCCACATAAGAAAATATTAAATTATTTCCACATAATAGCACTTCAATTTCTTGAAATTAGCAATCTTAAGCCTTGTTTTTAATGCTAAATATCCTTAATCCTTTTTATCAAATTAGAAGTCCATCTTTATATATCTTAGATGCCTAATGATCTTTCTAAAATGTGCAGGACTGAATTCAATCCTTTTGATATAGCCTGACAAGGGCACAGTACAAGAATAGTCATGTGTCTTTTTCTAGACACTATGTTTTTATTTACACTATTGAATTTTAATTCATTTTTTTTTGTTAATCTATCATATAATTAACACATATTGAACTTTCAATTAATCAAAATTCTCAGATGTTTTTCATATGAATTGAATTGTTTTCTAGGCCCACTACCCCTATTTGCACTGCATAGTTTATCTTTTTAAAAGCCAAATATTGTCATTATATCTTTTCTAATTAAATGTCATAATATTAAATTCAGTTTATTTTTTCTTGACTATCAATATATTTTTGTTTTGACTCTATTTTCTATAGTATCTATTTCTCTAACCTTGTTACCAGCAAATTATATAAGCATAAATCACTTTTAAAGTATTGACAATAAAAACAAAATAGAACAGGGATGTGACAGAAAATTCACTTCATTTTAATTCAAGAAGCATTTACTATGTAATTACTATCCATATAATAGCATATTAGACACTTGGGTTACAAAGACCTGCCAATAAGAATAACCCAAATAAACTTCTTATTCTAAGAAGAATAAAATCAACAATACCAACAAAACATAGATTTAGTTGAATAAGTATAGATAACTTGAGAAGGAAGTGAACTCTAAAATAACTCAGGAGATATCTTTTATGAGGGAGCTAAATCTTGAAGAAAAATTAAGAGACAAAATTAGCCTCAGGAATAGAAAAATAAACACAATTAAATTAATAAATTGCCATTTTCAACAAAAAATGTGTTAAATTGTTGATAGCTTCTAAAAAGAAGCAGTCATCAATTAAATAAGCAATTTATTAAGTAAGGATGCATCAAAAACCAATAACATAAAGCCTTAAGTTTATATTAAGGTGATTTAAATTTAGAGATTACTTTGGTTAATCCTAAACTTGCTCATTTTTTTTAATGTTCTTATTAGTACATTGGACAAAAGCAAACAGTTTTTAAATGAGTATATTTTTTTTTCTTTTTAATTATATTGCAGGAAAACAATTTCATTAGAAATATAAGTAAATGTGCAAGTCAGTTCTGATTAGAGTGTGGCTACTTTATGCCTCACTGGCTCTTGGCCAACTAAACCCCACTAATTAAAAAAATGGAAAGATGTAGGCTTTCTCTTTGAAGTTTAATTTAAGCAATACAATATGCGGTATAAACCAAGAGGATTTAGGATGATTTGGGGATGAAGAAGAGTAATGAGTGTGTGAAAACTATTGTTACTATTAACTTTGAGAGATTTTTTTATGATTAGCACTATCACATGATTCTTATTTATGAATTCTCATAACTGTATATAGTTTTGAGCTTCTATTTAAACACCTACTGGGCATCTAGATTGTTCAATGGATAAAGTACTGAGTCTGGCATCAGGAAGACCAGAGTTCAAATCTAACCTCAGATATTTACTAGGTGTGGGATCCAGGGTAAGTCATTTAAGCTCTGCAGAAAATTGAAGAAGGAAATATCAAAAACTCTCAATATCTTTGCTAAGAAAATCCTACACTGGGTGAAAAATAATGGGACATGTCTGAATGATTAAATAAGAAGCCACACCTGTACAAAGTATATAGGAACAGTACAGTGCAGTGACCATAGAGTTATGATCATGTGACCTTCTAATAACTAAACCATATTGAACTATATTAAGATAAAACATGGATAGCTAGATGGCACAGTAGAGTACCAGCTCTGAAATCAGGAGGATCTGGTGACAATTAATAATACTTTCTAGCTGTGTGACCCTATGGAAATCACTTAACTCCAATTGCCTCAGGAAAAAAAAAATCCCAAAACAAATCAGTTTTTGCTAATAAGAAATTTTCATTGCTCCACAAAAACCTCTCCATACTTTTCTCCTTAGCCTTAGGTAGATAATGGGTCAAGGATAAAAGGCATTTTTTTCTTTTTTCTTTTTTTCCTTTGTGAGCACATAATATTTTTATTTTTTAAATTTTTTTAACATTTTTATTTTTTTCTGTTTATACATGTATATTAACTTTTAAAATTCAGATTTCTTTATAAATAATGTTGAAAGAAAAAATAAGAACAAAAGGAAAAAAAACACAGGAAAGGAAAAAAAAAAGAAGTGAGCATAGCATGTGTTGATTTATATTCAATCTCCATAATTCTTTCTGGATGCAAATGGTGTTTTCTATACAAAATCGATTGGAATTACCTAAAAGGTACTTCTTAAAGAAATTAAGTATTAAAACTAAACATACATACTCATTACAACTGTAAGTGTTCAGGGCTCATTTAATAGCATTCTCAACTATCACAAGGCCAGGGCAGCTGGATGACTCAGTAGATAGAGTGCCAGGCCTCAAGTCAAGAAAGTCTCATCTTTCTGACTTCAAATCTGGCCTTCCACTTATTAATTGTTTATCCTGGACAAATTACATAATTGTTTGCTTCAGTATATACAGTATACAGTACACAGTATATAGACATATGTATATTCTATATACTGTATAGTATACAAATACTAGATATCTGTAAAATAAGTTGGAGAAGAAATTGGCCAATATTCCTTGCCAACATAACAATATCAAAAATCAACCCAAATAGGGTCAGACATAACTGAAATGACTAAACAACAACTACAATAACATATTTCCCTATTTCCAGAAGCATGTCCTATGATCCACTTTGCACCATTCAGAAATTATTACTATATTGATATTGGTCACAGGTGGCATCCATTCTCAGCACTTGAGGGGGTAGTCTAGAAAATAATGCAATAATGAAAGAATGAAAATTGTCAGGTGACTATTATGAAATATTTATTTTTACTTTTTATGAAATATATTTAAATATATTTTTCTTCACCAAGATGCCCATAAATGTTATTCCAGATCATAGTGGAAGAAGACATATCTAAGGATAGTGCATGTGGAGAGGGAGAACACTATACTATTCTGTTGGAGACAAAGAGACTGTTAGAGACAAAGAGATCTACCAAACCCCTGCCCCCAAAAAGTGCATACCAGGAAGCCAGATACGATCAATTATCTCAAGAAAGTGTCAAGCAGGCATCCTGCTTCAAGAAGTCACACATACACAAAGATTCCTCCCCTTACTCAATTTCCTGACAAATGGTCAACAGATGTTACATCCTTTGTTATATGAAAGTTTACTTTGATACACAATGTATATAAACCCTGTACTGTGCCTCAATAAACGAGCTATTCTGCCCTTATACAGAATGGTCTCCATTCTTTCCTTTCACAGCCCATCCCCAGGTTGAAGCCTCCCCAGCCTTCGGCTCACAGGCAGATGCGAGATTTCAGGCACCCTTAGCTCGAGACCCGTGGGACGGGTCACTATTCCAGACAGATTTCTCTCTAAATTGGAAATGGGTTAAATATGCAATTAATGCTAAATTTAATTTTTTTTTAAAAAGTTTCTTTCTGATGACAGAATTAACAATGAGTTTGTTTTTTCTTTGACATAGTTAAGGACATTACTGTTTTACCAAAATAAAAATGATCAGATGGAGTCATGACTCTTAACTGTTCCATCCCCCTTCCATCTCTAATTAGTACTGTCAATTCTACCTATATTATGCCTCAATCATTCATCCCTTCTCTAATGTCCCAACAATAACTCTTATATTAATTTCTATCAATTCTAGCATCTACTACATTTGCTTAAATATTCATTATTTCTTGCTGGAATTATTGCAACTATGAAAAAATATGTAAGAGTTTGAAGCTGCAATATTTCATAATTCTGTTTTGACTACAATCTTAATGAGAATAGGGATTGTGTATGATTTAAACTTGCTATTTTCTCTAAGTGCCTAGTGTCATTTTAACAAAATTTGCAGGAAGCTGGGCTGGACTCAGCATGGCAGATTCTAAGCACCAGGGAAGTCTATCTGAGGCTCCTGGGACACTCTGCCCTGGTTGCCAGGAGGTGCTTTGGCAGATTTGCCTTTTGTAAAAAGTAGATTGTAGCTCACTGCCAATGCTGATCCTAGCCCGGAAAGTCCAGCACCTGAAGTCAATCAGCCAAACTGCCAATTACCACAACTGTAGCTCCTCTGCTTTGAACAGACCTCAAGCTTTAAAAAAAAAATGAATAAAAATCAGAAAAGAACTCTCACCATAAAAAGCTTTTATAGAGAGAGAGAAGAACAAATCTCAGATCCTGAAGTTCATAAAGGTAAAGCAACTCCAGAGGAAGCCAAAAAGGGTGACATGAGCTGGTCCGCATTTCACAAGGCTTTCCTGGAAGACTGCATGAAGAATCTCAAAAGAGAGTTAGAAGAAAAATGGGGAAATGAATTGAGATCATTGCAAGAAGGATATAATGCTGTACAAAAGACAGGACACTAATTCATTGAAAAACAAAGTCGGTGAAATGGAAAAAGACTGCAATGAATAAAAAAAAAAATTCAATTGCCCAGTTACAAAAGGAACTAAAAAAGGTTACTGAAGAAAATAATAGGGGCAGCTAGGTGGCGCAGTGGTTAGAGCACCAGCCCTGAAGTCAGGAGGACCTGAGTTCAAATCTGGTCTCAGACACTTCCTAGCTGTGTGACCCTGGGCAAGTCACTTAACCCCAATTGCCTCAGCAAAAAAAAAAAAAAAAGAAAAAAAAAAGAAAAAAAGAAAATAATATATTAAAAATTAGAATGGAACAAAAGGAAGTGAATGACTCAATAAGACTTCAAGAATCAAACAAAAATTTTAAAAAATGGAAAAAATAGAAGAAAATATGAAATATCTCCTAGGGAAAAAAAAAAAAAAACTGACCTGGAAAATAGATCTAGGAGAGACAGTCTAGGGATTATTGGACTTCCTGAAAGCCATGATGAAAAAAAAGAATCTAGACACTATTTTCAAGAAATCATGAAAGAAAACTGCCCTGATGTTTTAGAATCAGAAGGCAAAATCACCATCGAAAGAATTCACTGATCACTTCCTTAAAGAGATACCAAAATTAAATCCCCAAGGAATATCCTGTCTAAATTTCAGGACTATCACACCAAGGAAAAGATATCGCAAGCAGCTAGAAAGAAACAATTCAAATACCGAAAAACTGTAATTAGAATCACACAAGATATGTCAGCCTCCACATTAAAAGATTGAAAGGCCTGGAATCAGATATTCCAAAAAGCAAAAGAACTTGGATTACAGCCAAGAATAAACTGCCCAGCTAGAAAGAGCATTATCTTTCAGGGAAGAAGATGGGCATTTAATGATATAAGTGAATTTCACCTATTTCTAATGAAAAGACCAGATCTGAACAAAAAATGTGACCTCCAAACACAGAACTCAAGGGAAGCATAAAAAGATAAAAAGGAAAGAACTCTTGAAAACTACATTTCTACTAGGGGTATACTTAAAGAATGGGGGTATAATTTGATTTTACTTTGATAATGTGAAAAAGAAACTAGAGGTGGAAGGGCTATCATACTGGGAAAAAGAGGGAAAAGGAGGTAAAATAAGGTTAAAAAAGGAGGTTAAAAATAAGGTAAAATCCAGTTCCAATTGTTCACTGAAGAAAAACATATACACCCAGAGAGAGGGATATGAAATATGGACCACAACATAACATTTCCATGCTCTCTATTGAGGTTTGCTTGCATTGTGTTTCCTTTCTCTGATTTTCTTTTTTTTTT